>JALHBZ010000093.1:221225-232226 GCA_024340015.1 Tolypocladium ovalisporum
AAGAAGATGTTCCACGCTCGAGTATAAGTCTTAGACGGCATCCATGCTAGCCCTCGTGGCAAGTTGCTCGTTCTTGTTGCCCAGCCTCGAGATCTGGAGAAAGGCGTCGACACCGTAGCCCTCGAGACTGTGGAGGTTGAGGCTGCCGGCCCAGTACTCTGCGTAGACGCGGCTGAGGGGCAGGCCCATGCCGAGGCGTAGGTTGGGGGGCCGGCTGGTGAGCGAGGAGAGGGAGCTCTGGTAGGTGGGCGTCTTCAGGTCCCGACGGCTGAGCTCGTCTTCGACGTGGAGCTCCTGCATCGTGGCGGCCATGCGGGGCACCTGACCGAGGTTCTCGAGCCGCTTCTGGCTCTGAGGGCCCTTGCTGAAGGACCACAGGTAGGGGAGCTCTGCGCGCGGGATACCGCCGCCGCGATCTGATATTCGGAAAATGACGTGCTCCTGTGCCTCGCAGATGGTGACTTCAACGGGTGGCGGTGGGGCGCTGGTGTCTTTGAGCTTCTGATGGCGGTCAATGACGGCTTGGACCGAGTTGCGGAGCAGCTCGCCGACAATGTATTCTATATGACTGAGGATGTAGGGGAAGCTGGCGTCGAGGTGGCCGACGACTTTGATTTCAGGGACCTCCACGTCGGGGCCATTTGTTGAGCGCGCGAGGGCTGTGACGGCTCTGGCGCAGCGATCAATGACGTCCTTGGCTGAGCACTTTATGAACACTTCGCCTATGAAGTCTGATTCGGAGAGCTTGGCGCCCGGGGAGAAGTGTGTCGAGTTATACGTCTCGGTCAGGGACAGGTGTTGCTCAGCGATGACCCGTCGGGATATGCGCTGCAGAGTGTGAGAGTCGAGCCAACATGGTCAAAGCATACTCTTGACTCACCGATCGTAAAACTGTATTCATAAACTTGTCCAGGTCACGCGGGTCCATCAGCCCGCCGCACTCGAGGATGCCCATGGCCAGCTTTGGTATGACGGTCAAATGGCTCTTGAGGTTTGTCCCGATGATGTCGCACAGCTTGTCGTTGTCCTCGAGCGTCTTGACTTCCTTGAGCTTGCGGAAGCAGTCGAAGGCGTTGTAATAGAGGTTATAGACCTCATTGATGTGACGGTTCGTGACGACAACGTACGGAAGCTGCTGCATGTCGCGGAGACGGTGCGCTATCCTGTAGATTGAGCATCAGCATCCGGCGGTGGCTCGCAGTCGACGGAATCGGCGCCTACCTAGCGGGCAGCTCAGTGCGGACATAGTTGGCGGAGCTGATGAGGCGCGATTCGGTCAAAGAGCGGCCAAAGACCATGAGCTGGCGCAGGCTTATAGGCCGTGCTTCCCTGCTGACCCATCTTGGAAGGGCGTCAGTGAACTGCGGGCAGGCTTGAGGAGGAGACAAGGAGCGCGAATGCATACTCGTCCAACACCGACACCGGCCGCCAAGTTCCGTTGCTGGCACGGCGCGAGCGCTGCGGCGCACCAGGCGTCGAGCACACGACGACAGGGGCCGCGACGAGCGAGCCGGTCAGTCTGCATCGTCTGCCGGTTCTGCGCAGCGCGAGGGAGAACATGCCCACGATTCCATGCAGAGGACCTGGCTCGGCGCTGTCGTGGGTGGCGATGGGCGCGAGCCGAAAGGCGTGGCGAGGCTTGTGCTCGAACGAGAGACGCTGGCCCAGTCGACGGAAGAGATGATGTAAAAGGACGCAGAGCAAAGGGCCAAAGGAGGGCCGAGAGAGGGGAAGTGAGGAGGTGATTGGGAAAAGCGTCGCTCTGGATGGATGTCGACGGCAGAGGCCAGGAGCAGGTCGCAATGCATGTGCAAAAGCTCCGGGACGGGACGCGGGAGCTCCCTGAGTTGCCCAACCTTGGGCTGGGCTACCCCACATGCAGCGGTATCGGCTAGAAGCCGGCGGGGTGCATCTACCTGTAGAGTGCTGTAGAGGGCCCCATTTCCAGGTATTACGTTGGTGGGCCAGCCGCTTCGGTTGAGTTGATCTGCCAAAGAGTAGGTCCCTCGGACGCCGAGGGCTGATTGCCTCTACTCTGTAGAGTCATACGAGTTGAGGAAGAGCACGCCGGGACGCGACAATTGCCTCGCCTGGAGCGGCACCTCGGCGAGTGACAGGTCGGGAGACTCCCAGCAGAGCTCTGTCCCCGGGCTGGCCATGACAGGTTGCAGCGCAGGTAGGCTTGCAAGTGCTGAAGACGCCGACTGCTCTGATTGGCACGTGCCCCTCCTACTGCTTGGAGCTATGTCGCCAAGTGCATGCCTCGTTGCTTGCGGAGTGCGGGCATGCCATGGCAGACGGAGCTTGCAATTAGCGACCTACCTACCTACGAGAACAGGGATCTGGGAGAAGAGTGCTGATTCCTGTTTTACCTAGCAGCTTGTCACAAAAGCACTGTCGTGACTGGGTCTCAGCAAGGCCCCATCCGTCCTCGGAAGTGGCAGGCTGTTTGACCACATTGCAGAGCGCAAAGCCACGCGGGGCCGCCTGCAACAGGTCGAACTTGGAAGGCATTGAAATGTGCGAAGCCGCTGAAGAGCGAGTCAAGGGCCGTGGGCCAACGTAGTAGTGATGCAACTCATTACACGAGCAGTTTTGCAGTGTCCATCTAGCATCGGTGCTTAGACACACGTACTAACCTTACTTACATACCGTGGGTGAGATAGCTCAAGGTATGTTTGCCCGGGATAGCATCCCATCAAGGCCGCTTGAACTGATGATGCCATGATAGATGCAACTCAGTGCTCTCTTTCCATGTCAACATCCTGAGTTACTGCCCCTTGAATGTACAAGCGCGACAAGCCTGCAGTCACAAGCCAACTGAGGTACTCTGCCTCAGCTCTGGTTTGCATCGGACCCGGCATGAACGTCATTGGTGGCGGGGCTCAAAAACGGTCCATGGCTGAGCTCCAGTCCCTGCTGATAGTGGCGGGTCCTCTCAGGCGTAGTCCCTGCTAGTGTTGTACTTTTCTAGGCCAAGGGTCTACTCGATCCAATTCTCGATAGAGCCTCGCCGTCATCGTGAAGCCACCCACTCCCCCGGTCGCGCGCTATCACCGTCGACATGTACTGCTTCTCGTCTCTAACCGGCGCCTCGTCGTCGCGGCCCACAGCTGTTCAACGTGCTGCTTTTTCTCCGCGATTGCGGGCACGTTCGGCCGGTGCGCGAGTCCGTCCATCATAGCTCCCCAGACCTCACCCAACCGCCTTGTGTCTTGTCTGACCTTTACCTCACCTCTCACCTTTGCTGGCGTATCGGTACCTTGCCGTGCACTTATCGACACCGGCTACAAGGCTGGCAGCAGAGCCGCCCTCCCCGTCTGCATCTTTCTTGTTCCCGCTCCTCCGTGTCCGTCCCTCGCCGTCCTGGCCGTGTATTTTTCCAGTCTCTGGCCCCCCGCCGACTCTTCGCCTCCCCTAGCTGTGGTCCTCTCTACCTCGACTGACGTCGTCTGCCGCCGCCGGTCTGCGAATTGCTGCTGCTGCTGCCGCCGTTGCCCGCCAAACCACGACGTATAGCGCCCTCTTGAGCCTTGAGGCCTGTTTCGAACGCCCTTCCGGCTTCTGCCCCGGGCGCTGCGCACGGCAATTACGGCCCGAGGCGACAGCGAGACGTCTGCAGCTGTCCGCGACGAGACTGCCCGCCATGGTAAGCTCCCGTCTTCTTCCACTGTTGGACTGTCCATGAGCCCACGTTCCACCAGCAGCTGCACAGTACCCTGGCGGCTGTCGGCAATGCTTCTATACCCATGCAAGTGCACGCGCCTTGGCCCTGACGTTGCCTTGTTCGCTCTGCCCTGCCTTGCCATTCGGCTTGGTCGCCTCCGTGCCTTGCCTTCTACCACTGTCCTGCCCTTCCTTGCCTTGCCTCGCAACCGCATATGATACGTGCGTCACCATCGCGGCACTCTGGTCGTCGACTTTGCTCGACGTCGGCCCCCTCTCTACCCAACGCCGTCGACTTCTCCCCCACTCTGTCCTGCTTCCTTTGCGCCGCAAGCGAGCGTCCTTCAAACATGGCTCCAGACCTCCGCGGTCTGCCCTACCGAGGCTTGGCTGACCTTGTCTCCCGCAACCAGAGCTACCATGCGGACTCCCCGAACGAGATGGTGGTGGACGCCGACGATTATGTCGGAGTCGGCGACGACCTCCTCGAGAAGGACCCCATCGCCATCATCAGCCCCGATAACCTCGAGCAAAGCGAGACGGAGCCGCAGCTCCAAGATCTGCCCTTGGCCAACGACCGTACGTGCTGCCGATACAGTCACCATCCATACTTGCCCTGGCTGTGCTCGCTGACCAGCAGCCAATAGACGACGCGATGAAGGAGCTGGCTCTCCCTCCCTTGATGGACGAGCCCAAGATTCTCGAGGACTTTGATCACACATGGACAGTCGAGAATTGGCGCGGCCTGGGCAAGAGAGAACATGGCCCCGTCTTCGAAGCTGGCGGCTACCCATGGTAAGTCTCATCATCTCGCCACCCCGCGCGGTGCTCAGTGGCAACTCACTAACGGCTCTCTCACTCAAGGCGCATTCTTCTCTTCCCCCACGGCAACAACACGGATCAGTGCTCAATCTACCTCGAACACGGCTTCGACGCCAACGCGGTGCCCGACAACTGGAGCTGCTGCGTGCAGTTTGCTCTGGTGCTTTGGAACCCGAACGACCCAAGCCTGTATGTGCACCACGCCGCGCACCACCGCTTCACCAAGGAGGAAGGGGACTGGGGCTTCACCCGCTTCGTCGAGCACCGGAGAATGTTCAACGTTCCCTGGGAACACGGTCACCGCCCACTGTGCGAGAACGATACGGCCAACATTACCGCCTATATCCGCTTTGTCGAGGACGAGACGGGCGTCCTGTGGCACAACTTCGTAAACTACGATTCAAAGAAGGAGACGGGGTACGTCGGGCTGAAGAACCAGGGAGCCACCTGCTACCTCAACTCACTCCTTCAGTCCTTGTATTTCACAAATTTGTTTCGAAAGGTCCGTTGACTCCCCTCCGCCGTCGGCGCTCCACTCGTGCTGCGTTTCCGCTGACTCTCTCGCAATCAGGCCGTCTATGAAATCCCTACAGAAGAGGATGAGAGTATGCACAACTCCGCATATACCCTTCAGCGGCTCTTTTACCAGCTACAAACATCGGAGCAAGCGGTTAGCACGAGTGAATTGACCAAGTCTTTCGGTTGGGAGACTCGACACATCTTTGAGCAGCAGGATGTACAAGAACTTTCGCGCAAGCTCATGGAGAGGATGGAAGAGAAGATGAAGGGCACCAAGGCAGAGAACGTCCTTCCGCAAATCTTTAGCGGCAAGATCAAGACGTACATATCGTGCATCAACGTCGACTACGAATCAAGCCGTGTTGAGGACTTCTGGGACATTCAACTCAACGTGAGTGGAAACGAGACGGTGCTCGACAGCTTCCAGGACTACATCCAGGTGGAGAAGATGAACGGAGAGAATCAGTACTTCGCCGGCGACCAGCACAAGTTGCAGGACGCCAACAAGGGCGTCATCTTCGCCAGCTTCCCCGACGTTCTGCACCTGCAGCTCAAGCGGTTTGAATACGACATTCACAAAGACATGATGATGAAGATTAATGACCGATATGAATTCCCCGACGTTTTTGATGCTGCTCCCTACATCATGGAGGGTGAGAGCAAATCCGAAGATTGGAACTACCAGCTTCACGGTGTCCTCGTTCACAGTGGCGACCTGAACGCAGGCCACTACTACGCTTTCATTAAGCCTGAAATCGACGGTTGGTTCTACAAGTACGATGATGACAAGGTGACGAGAGCCACTTCGAGAGAGGTTCTGGAGGAGAACTTTGGAGGCGAGTACCGCACGCTCAATGGCTCTCCTCGGGCACCACTCCAAAACAAGGCACCCATCATGCGTCAGAACAGCGCGTACATGTTGGTCTACATTCGGCAATGCAAGGTGGACAAAATCCTATGTCCCGTCACAATGGCAGACATTCCTCAGCACCTTCGTGAGTATTCTTTTCGCGCTGTTGCCTCATTCAAGAAGATCGCTGCTAATGACGAAACAAAGATCAACGATTCGATGAGGAGAGTGCGCTCAGAGAAGCCCGCCGACGTGAGCAGAAGGAGGCCCATCTATACATGATGGCCAAGGTTATTACCGACGACACGTTTCGGCAATATGGGGGCACCGACCTGTGCACTTTTGACGCGAACCCCGAAGCAGACCCTGCAGCGCCGAGGTCCTACAGGATTCGTCGGGCAATGACGATGGAAGAGTTTGTGGACCAGGTCGCGACGGACATGGGCCAGGATCCACGCAAGGTGCGGCTCTGGCTCATGGTAAATCGGCAAAATAAGACGATCCGACCAGACCAGCCGATCATGGATCTACGGCCGACAGTCGAGGACGTCTATACCCGGTCAGCCGCGCATCGCGACACGAGTCTGCGCGTTTGGGCCGAAGTTGCAGACGAGCTCAGTGCCGAGGGCGAAGCCATCTGGCCGTCATATCAAAGCCAATCAAATGGCGTCGTGGTCAAGAACGACACGATTCTTTTGCTCCTGAAGCACTTTGACCTCCAGGAACAAACCCTGAACGGCGTCGGCCACGTCTACATTGGCAAAGAGAAGAAGGTGGAGGAGCTGATCCCTCTGATCCACCAGAAGATGGGCTGGGGCGAGAGGCTGTCCGCCGATGAGAAGCTGCTGCTATGGGAGGTATGACCGCACGGATCCCGAGGTCCGACAAACTGGTGCTGACAATCGACAGGAAATCAAACCGACCATGATCGAACCTCTGAAGCCTAAGCAGTCTCTGAAGGTGGCTGAGCTTCAAGACGGGGACATCATTTGCTTCCAGAGGACGTCAGAGAAGGCAGAGCAGGCAAGACTTGCAGAGAAGACGCTACAAGAGCCGTGGGTAGCCCACTTTCCTCTGACTGACATTTTGCTTATGGTTTCCAGAACCCAAACAGCAGAGCATTTCGAGGATGCGCGAGAGTTCTACGACTTCTTGGAACACAAGCGGACGGTTAGGTTCCATCCGCATCCCACCAGATGCGACCAGAACCAATATGCACCTTTCGATCTCGTTCTCAACGCAAAGATCAACTACGACACGTTGTCTGAGCGCATTGGTACACATCTGGCCGTTCCTCTCACGCATATCCGCCTATGGACCGTCAATGCGACGACAAACAACCCCAAGGCCCCGGTCAGGCGCGGAACCAACCCAAGCCTGCGGCAAATTCTCAATCCGATGGGATCAAACTCGCTCAACTCTACTCAGAGAAACGACGCCTTCTATTTCGAGGTGCTGGAAATGAGTCTGGCTGAGCTGGATACCAAGAAGAGCATCAAGGTCACCTGGCTCAGTGAGGGTATCACAAAGGAGGTTGGTGTCACTTACTCATTACGATGAGCACCCAGACTGACTTTGACCAGGATCAATTCGATTTGCTCGTCCCCAAAACGGGAACCATCGAGGATCTAATCCAGGCCCTTATCAAGAAGGCACAGCTTCCAGAGGAAGCGGTAGGCGGGCGAATTCGGGTCTACGAAACGAGTTCCAACAGATTCTACCGCGAACCTGCGCGGGAACACCCTGTAATGAACCTGAACGAGTACACGCAAATATTCGCCGAGCGGGTGTCGGAGGAAGAGGTGGGTGCCGACGACAACAACTTCATCCAGGTCTTCCATTTCCAGAACGAGGTCAACCGGGTCCACGGCGTTCCCTTTAAGTTTCTGCTCAAGGAGGCAAGTAACAAGCTGCTGCCGGGCGATGGTTGGAAAAGACTAACATTTGTGCAGGGTGAGAAGTTCGCGGACACGAAGAAGCGTCTTGAAAAGCGCACAGGACTCAAGGGCAAGAGCTTTGAGAAGATCAAGTTTGCCATCTGCCGTCGGGCAAACTACTCGAAGCCTCAATATCTCAGCGATGGTGAGACTTCCCTGCCAACCACGTCGATGGGTGACTGGAAGCTAACGTGCGCGGCAACAGAGGACGAACTTTGGAATGTCGCATCATCTGAGGACGACTTCTTGGGCCTGGATCACGTAGACAGAAGCAGAACGCTACGGAACGGCGTCGGAGATCTGTTCCTCCGTTAGCCGGACTCGACGATGGAGTGTGTCGGCGAGCCAGAGCATCATAGCGAGATACGAATTCTCTTGAATCGAGTTGGCGTCTGGGAATTGAAGTTTGGCACAAGACCTGTTGTTTCACGCCGTGCCGTGTGGTCTCATGGATGCGAATAGAGTATGGCTAGGTCCGGCGGTGAATCATGACTACAGTGAGGGCTTTCACTGCGGTGGTGTTCTGGGGGGAGGTCAAGAAGAAGCTGTTTTTATTAGACCTACATTCTTTCTTCAGGCGGCACAGGTGCAGTCTTGTTGTTCCATCATGGTTAAAGGCAGTGGATAGCAGGCCTTGTCGCAAGATGACCCAGAGCAGCAGTGAACATGGAGCATTCGGCAAGAAGGGTGCGGTACGACTTGTCATTGTTAAACACTATTCGACTATATTGACTGACGCCTTGCTCCTCAACTGACCAAGTGATGACGGAAACGACCAAGTCAACACGAGTTCCGGCTTCATCATTATATTGTGCGCGTGATGCTAGCGGCAGGGATCGCCGTGTGCCATCTATACTAGGGTGCTCATATCTATGATGGTTGTGTGCCGCATGAGTTTCAGGGGCGACTGCATCTGCTTGCCCCTCGAGCACCCGAAGATGTTACAGCTCGTCGGATACGGAAAATGAGGTGTAAGACGCTCCATTTCCGCGGCCATTGTGATCCGTACTCAATACCGCCAGTAGCTCCTTTCAATTCTTTAGAGGGCGCAGCAGTTCGCTTTCGTATCATCCGAGTCCATGTGCTCGAAATGGTTGGCATTTATCTCTCATGTACGCTCACTCATGCCGTTCATTCAAGTTCGCGTCGGTACTTGGCCAGCGGTCCGCGCGCAATCTCCTCTACCGACAGGTGCGCACCAGCCGTCCTCAGCAGCTGGGCGCAGTCCTCCTTGCCCGACAGCAGGGCGAGAAACAGCGGCGAGTTGTCGGCCCTGTTGCGCTCGTGGACGCTGGCGCCGCGCCTGAGCAGCTCGAGCATGATGTCGGTGCTGCCAGACACGGCAGCCAGGTGGACGGCCGTGTTACCGGCGTAGTCGGCCGTCTTGAGCAGCTGTCCGCCCTCGCCCTCGAGCAGCTGGCGGACAAGGCTAACCTCTTCGTTCTGGATCGCGTAGCCCAGCGCGGTGAAGAGGGACTCGTGGGGCGTGAGGCGCGAGGTGGCAGGGTTCAGGGGCGCCGTGGGGTGCGAAAAGGTCGGGTGTGCGATCTCGGTCATCTCGCCACGCAGGGAGCGCGAGAAGCGGTCGGCAATGTCCTGGTTGGAGAGGTCGGGCAAGGCCAGCAGGTAGGACAGCTTGGCGAGGGCGGCCTCGGCGGTGAGGTCGAGGCCGAAGATGACGCCGACGCGGCCGAGCTGGGTGCCGGGGGCGTAGACGGGGGAGACGAAGCCGCTGACGCACTGGCTGACGTTGACGACGATGACGCCGCGGTCGACGGCGGCGCTGATGACGTGGGTGAGGCGGCCGTCGACGCCGCCGGGGACGTTGCCCATGCCAAACGTCTCGAGGATGAGGCCGCGCAGGTCGGGGAGGTGCAGGACGGCGTCGACCATCTCGGGCTTGATGCCGGGGAAGATGCGCAGGCAGGCGACGTGGGTGGTGTCGAGGTGGCGGTTGACGGAGAACTCGGCGATGCTCGTGGGCCGCAGGACGAGGGGCCAGTTGACGTTGATGCCGAGGCCGTTGACCTTGGCCAGGGGCTCGCAGTTGGGGCTGGCAAAGGCCTCGAAGGAGGCGGCCGAGACCTTTGTGGTGCGGTTGCCGCGGTAGAGCTTGTGGTGGAAGAAGAGGCCGACCTCGGGCACGACAAAGGTGCCGGCGATGATGAGGGAGCCGAGCAGGTTGTCGACGGCGTCGGACTGGAGGGCGAAGATGGGGGCCTGGGAGCCCGTGAGGATGACGGGCTTGCCGAGGTTGGAGAAGATGAAGGACAGGGCCGAGGCCGTGTAGGCGAGCGAGTCGGTGCCGTGGAGGATGACGAAGCCGTCGAAGAGGTGGTAGTTTTGCTTGACGGCCGTGGCCATGGCGGCCCAGTCGGCGGCCGAGATGGAGGAGCTGTCGAGGAGGGGGTCGAACTCGACGATGCCGTAGCGGATGTGCCGCTGGTGGGCCGTGGGCGGCGTGCGGAGGGAGTCGATGGTGAGGAGCTCGCCGTTGCGGTAGGCGTGGAGTTTGACTGGCGAGTCGTCGTGTCAGGACCGAGGGGGTATTGTGACGAGACTCGTGCGTGATGTGACGGTCGACGTCGTCTCATGTGACACGCCGCCTCACCTCTCTCACTCGCCGCTCACAGCAGCCTGGCAAGGACGGCACTTACCATCAAGACCAGACATGTCGTTGAAGGTCGGCCGGGGCGCCATGGCGCTCTCGAGGAAGCCCTCGCTCGGGGCGAGGCCGTCGGGGCCGTCCTGCATGCATATGGTGCCGCCGGTGCCGATGATGAGGACGCGCGACTCGGGGAGCCCGGCGTCGACGAGGGGCTCGTCGCGCTGGTTGATGTAGGCGACCATGCTGCTGGAAAGAAGACGTCACACGACGGTCGACTACTACGATGCTACCCGCCAGACGTTCTTGAAGTGAGGGGAGAAGTCGAACATGATGAAGAGCGGGCAGCTTGGACGGCTTATACACGCCCGACGGAGGGGCGCGGGACGAGGACCGGCTGGCCGCGAAAAATCCCGGCGCTTTTAGTCAACTGGGGCCAATGATGGCGTTTCGAAGGGGTAATCATTACCCCCAGCCTTCTGCGATAAGCTCGAGGCGGGTGGAGCTCCCCTTTGGCGGCGCGAGGCGTGAAGGCTTTGTCGTCTAGGACGGGCGCGTTGGCGATGTAACTTTGACCACCCGGGGGGGGGGGGGGGGGGGGG
>JALHBZ010000093.1:232495-248428 GCA_024340015.1 Tolypocladium ovalisporum
TTACAACTCAGGCGGGCTTGCAATTGAGAGAAGGGTGACGGTTCAAGGCACGATGTTATACTTGAGCCTAGAAAATCAGACGGCCTGAAACTCTCTAGCCAGCTATTTCTCCTGCCCTACGCAGCCACAGAAGGCAAAGCAGCGAGAGATTGAGATTGAGGATAAGGATGAGTATGCAACACGCAGCGCATATACGAGGAGGAGTCTGTCCCTGTGCGCCCACAGTCGCCATTCTTCGGCGTCGCTCCATCTCGAGGTTGCCAAGTACTCGCAACCTCTTGCTCGGGATTCATACCTACCCAGGTCCCTGGCATATTACCTGTACATCCCGGGCCGGGCTGCATCCCCCCCATCATGCATCCACGACACCGGGGAGAAAAAAAGTTGCCCGCTACCGGAATGCCACCCGCCCAACTGCACGGACCAGGACCGGAGAGTACCCACGAGATACCTCATCAACCCCTCCAAATCAGAGCTCGCCTAGTACCCTCAAAGTACTCGACGGTCTGGCCTTTTCTGCCACTCGGCTCCACCGTCTGGTCATTGCGCCCGCCCTCACCTCTTTCGTACCGTACCTTGGGTCATTCGCCCATCTTCGACATCCTCCCAACCCTCGACGCATCGCGACAAACGGTTTCCCCCGACGAGTTGCACAGCGTCTCTCGAAGGCCCGACGACGCCATTGGATCGGGAGAGAGAGGTCACCGGTCCTGTGCTTCGCAACCCGCCCACACCGGGCGCTCCTGCAGCCACGTTTGCTGTGCGGTCCCCCATCATCCCCCCCCTCCGAGACGCGCACCTCCATCGTGAAGGCGGACCAGCGACGCTGCGCTGCGAGGGCCATGCCGGGCCAAACCAACGCCCCTCTGCCCAACTCGACGCCGTTCCGCGCACCGTCGTCGACCAGCTCGCCCCCGTCCTCGCCGTCGTCGTCCTAGCGAGCCCTCGCCATGGATCGGGTCGCCGAGCAGACGCCCGACGGCACCTCGCCGCGCACCTTTGCGCTGAACCACCTGCGGCCCAAGATGAGCTTCCAGGGCTGCTCGCGCATCGCCGACTACGAGCTGCAGGGCAAGCTGGGTGAAGGAACCTTTGGGTGCGTTCTCCCCCGCGGCTACAGGTTGCCGTGCCGGTCGCGGTCGCGGGCTAACGCTGGGACAGTGAGGTGCACCGAGCCCGTTCGAAAAAGACGGGCGCAATCGTCGCGTTGAAGAAGATTATCATGCACCACGAAAAGGATGGGGTCAGTTTCTCAGCTCCCCTCTCCCTGATGGCTGACCAGACGAACTGTAACGCTGACATTCATTTATTTCAGTTCCCCATCACGGCCCTACGAGAAATCAAGCTGCTCAAGCTCCTGTCGCACCCAAACATCCTGCGCCTGGAAGATATGGCGGTCGAGCACCCGACGAAGCAGAGTGAGTGTTGTCAACCCAAACTTGCCCCCGCGTCAAGAGCAGCGTGGCTGATTGGACCGTCCTCGCACAGCCGATAAGCGCAAGAAGCCCATCATGTACATGGTGACGCCCTACATGGATCACGACCTGTCTGGTCTTCTCGACAACCCGTCGGTCCACTTCAAGGAGCCCCAGATCAAGTGCTACATGAAGCAGCTGCTCACGGGCCTCTGCTATCTCCACGACAACCACATCCTGCACCGAGACATGAAGGCTGCCAACCTTCTCATCAACAACCAGGGCATCCTGCAGATTGCCGACTTCGGCCTGGCCAGACACTACGACGGGCCCATACCGCTGGCTGGGCGGCCCATGGGCGACGGCCGACGCGACTACACCGGGCTCGTCGTCACTCGTTGGTACCGTCCGCCTGAGCTTCTGCTCCAGCTCCGACAGTATACGCCAGCCATCGACGTGTGGGGTGTAGGGTACGTCAACTTTACGGGCTCTCGAGGCTCCCGTTCAGCAGTGCCCCAAACGTGCTAACGGCAATTGCAGCTGCGTTTTTGGCGAGATGCTGGTTGGTAAACCCATCCTTGCCGGCGAGAGCGACGCCCACCAGCTCGACCTCATCTGGGATCTGATGGGCTCACCTACCGACGACACGATGCCCGGATGGAAGCGACTTCCCGGTGGCGAGCATTTGTCGCCTCGCGCTCGACCAGGAAGCCTCCAGAACCGGTTCAGAGAGTATGCTGACCCCTCACACTGCCTCGATGAGCTGGGCTGACTGACGCGAATCTTGCAGATACGGCTCCGGAGCAATTGCATTACTCAAGGACCTTATGAAGCTGGATTGGCGGACACGAATCAACGCAATTGATGCCATGGAGCACCCCTACTTCAAGATGGCTCCCTTGCCCATGGAGCCGAGTGAGATCCCCACGTACGAGGAGAGCCACGAGCTGGATCGCAGAAAGTTTCACGACCGCAAGGCCAACCTCCCTCCGGCGCCAAAGGGAGGGACAGTTGGCCTGGGGCCCGACGCAAACGGCGCTACGGCCGGGTTCAACAGTAGTGATGGGCATAGCACCCGAAATGGCATCAATGGAGGCCGGTACCGTGGCCCGGATGATCGCAGGCCAGCATGGCAGCGAGACCATGGTCCGACATCGCGGCCACCCCAAGATCGCCTGGTGAACAGGGACGACCAAGACCGGGACCGTGCAGCGCCTCGAAACAGGGTCCCGGCCCGAGGTGGGGCCGATATCGACACGTATATCCCGAGCTACGGCCGCGAAGACGGTGGACGGCGCAGAGATGATCGTCCACGGGAAGACCGGCCTCGTGAAGAGCGACGCGGCCGCAACAGCAACGACCGGTGGAACGAGCGGGATCGCCGCACAAGAAGCCGCAGCCGATCCCCCGTCCACGAACGACGTGATCGAGAGCGAGCAGAACGCGACATGTATCGACGATGAAATATATGATGACGGCCTCGACGCGGTAGGATGGCGCCTATCCACATGTTCTCCCCAATATATACCGAAACACGGGTCCTGAGACTTTCAGAAAGCTTTGACAAGGCGTTGGTGGCAAAGACACAAGTACACGGAAAAGAAATTTCGTAGTGATATCAGTAGTTGTGGTGATTATAGTAAGCGACGCAGCTTCGAAAGGGTATCTTGGGGCTCATGGCGTGTAAAACAGAATAAAGACTGGCTATCTAGTTGACCAGTATACTCTTCACAGGTCAGAATCGTCATCCTCTTCGTGAATGGTCTGCGAGAGCAGGCTGGACGTTCTCCGGTGTGTTGCGGGTGACGAGTCAGCCAAGTACCAGTCTGTCTCGGTGATGTTTGCGCTGGCTGGCGAAGTAACGTAGGATTTGCTCTTCAGCGCGACCGACTGGTGCTCGTCTTCTTGTGGCTCGTCCTGCATGCCTAGGTACGAGGTTATGATGGAGGACGTCACTCCCAATGTGATGCCGGCGAAGATGCCGACGCCGGCTGCAGCGCCAAACTGGACCAAGTCAGCGATCAGTGCTTGTATGATCTTACGAGCATGCAGTGATGGTCATGACGAGTTCTTACAAATGCATAGAATGGCTGCGCGAGGAATTGATGTTAGCTTCCTCTGTCCTTGCATGACCTTTGACGCGTGAAGCTCTCACCTCCAAGCTGACGAGGATCGCGCCGACGGCGTTCACCCACGACAGCAGATAAGACAGGACATGGAGCGCCGGGGCGAAGAGTACAAGCAGAAAGCTCGCAATGTACGGGAAAGGGATCCAGAGGAGCCGCAGGGGCAGGATGACAATGTGGACGAGCCAGGAGAGGTACCAGGACCAGCGGACACCCCAGATGGCGCTGGCGACCAGAGCGATGGTATGGAAGACGACGGATACGCCGCTGGATTCGTCCATTGCGGGCGTGGGAGCTTATGTATCGACGTCACGGTCGGCTGCGGTCATTGCGTGTTCCGTGGTGATGAGTGTTGGGCGCTCATGTCGCCTGATGAGCCGAAGAGTCGGTGCGTGCCTACTGTACTCGCAGCCTGCAGACTGCAGCAGTGCAGACCACTCAAGCTATGGACTCGCTCGTACTGCGAGTAGGTAGGACTTGTTTGGTGACGACAGGGGACGAAACTCAGCAGGGGCCCCTTGGGGAGAATAGCGGGGTACAGCCGTCGTGGGGCTCGAGTCCTTCCCGAGCATGTACCTGGCTAGCAGATCGGTGCCCCTCCAACTCCCCCCCTCCCCCTCCGGCCAGAAACATGCAGCCGCCTGTGGCCCCTCTGCTCGTTCGCCAAACCTCCCCCCCGCGACAAACAATCGCTGCGACGCCGAACATCCAACCGCGGCACGCAGAACCATTTCCATCTTCGGCTCCGCGAGCTGGCACGAGCCGAACCCACGGCCGTCGTTTCTGCTTGGCGCTGACATGCACGCGCCCCTAGCCTAGGCAGGGCGTTGAACTCGACAAAGACGACGTGGCTCGTCCTCTTCGACCCCCCGTCGCTTTTAAACCTTTGGCTGCGCCCAGGCGACGCACTGCCGACGCACGCTTCCATTTCGTCACGCGACCCCCATCCCGCCCACCTGCTCGTCCGTGTGACGGGCCTCGACCCTGCAGCTCCGAGGCAAGGGAAGGACGCATAGATTGCCCAATAGCACGCTCGTCGGGCATCGCCATGGGGAACAGCCACTCATCCGCGCCCAAGTCTGGGTCCCCGGCATCGGGAGCCGCTGCTGCTGCCCCGCAAACGGCCGCGGCGGAGAAGACGACGGCGACGGCGACGACGACGACGACGACGACGACGGGTCAACATCACCACCACCACCACGGCCTCCATCACCACGATCCCACGCGCAGCAACCGCAAAGACGCGCGCAACATCATCCCCGCCCACACGACTCATCGCTCCGTCGCGCCCCCCGAGGCGTCGCTGGCCCAGGCCCAGGGCTCGACCGTCGTCAACAGACCGAAAAGCCTGCCCAGCACCGCCGTGTCTTCGCTGAGCGGCTCGCCGCACAGCAGCGCCTCGACCTCGGCCAAGCAACCCGACAGCCGGGCGGTCCGCGACGAGCCTACCAAGCCCGTCGACGTGCCCATCGAGTCGTCGTCACTCCGCTCCCACCACGATAGCCACGCCCACGACACCATCAACGCCGAGTCTCACCTAGTCTCCAACAACAGCGTCACAGACATGTACCTGCGGGGCCCGCCGCGGTTGCCGCTTCCCATTGAGGAAGAGGTCCACACGCCTGGCTCGCCCATCCTAGCCCCCGATGAAGACCTAGACGAACTGGAGCTCGGAGAGTCCTCGGATGGACTGACGAGAAAGAGCTCCGCCGTGAGCGCCAACACGGTCGATGACGACGAGTCGGAGGAGCTGCGTGTCGACAAGACGCGGCCTGTTGTCCCGACCAGGCTCGAGTGGAAGCGCGGCGGTGATAGGATCTACGTCACAGGCACGATTTTCCAGTGGAACCGCAAGCAGAGATTACATCCTGTGTAAGTCACGTCAACTACCCCTGCCCCTGGACCTCGGACCCTGGCATCAGAGACAAGCCCTCGGCTGTATACACATGTTGTGCTCCGTGGCGCTTCCCGAAAGGGGAGGCAGGTCTCGTTTGCCAGTGCATCAATGGTCTCATAGTCACCAATCTCCTCGGCTGTCGGTATCGCATGTCTGCGAGCTATGGCTGACTTTTCTTTTGCAGCGAGGGCAAACCTGGACACTTTGCCGCGACCATTCACATCCTGCCCGGGACGCACCATGTCCGCTTCCTGGTCGACGGGATCATGCAAACGTCGCCGGACCTGCCCACCACGGTTGACTTCGGCAACAACCTGGTTAATTACATCGAGGTTAACCCAGACGACGTGCCCTTGGCGCAAAAGTCGGGCAGCGTCTCCAGAGCGGAGAGCGAGACCGATGCTTCGCGGAGCAGCTCGCAGATCAAGGACCAACCCAGAGTGCCCAAGGGCAAGGCCGTCGAGCCGCCAGACAGCTATCAATGCGACATCCCGCAGTACCTCGTCGACTTTGACCAACCCGAGGAATCGCCGGCCTACAGGAATGCCGTTGCTGCCATCGAGAAGCTGCCCACGCCACCAAGTCTGCCGGGCTTCCTGGGCAAGCCCATCCTGAATGCCGCGACGCTGATGAAGGACGACAACAGCGTGCTCAACATGCCCAATCACACCGTCCTGAACCACCTCGCTACGAGCAGCATCAAGAACAACGTTTTGGCGGTCTCGGCGACGACGAGATATCACAACAAGGTGAGTCTGGTCAGATGAACCACTTCGACTCGAGAAGCTAATGCGTGCTCACAGTACGTCACGACAATCATGTACAAGCCGACATCGGCCGACGAGGGCTGAAGATGGGGCCTCTTTGTGTGCTGCCATCTAGGTCTGATATGGACGATACGGGAACATGTGTAATGCAGTAAGATTCATGGCCACTTTCCTTCCCTCTGCCTTTTCCAAGGCTGCAAATGGGGGGCATTGTCTCAAGTAGCAATCGCGGAGGAGCCGGAAGGGGAGCTCCTGGCTTGATCTCGGTACTTTGGCTCGCAGATAGACAAGACTGCTGTGCTGGCTGGGTGATGCGCGCAGCAGATCAGATAATGAGAACACCAAGCTTCACTCGAACGGCTCCAAGGGTTGGTATCCGGACCTCGATTGGGTCAATCTCTCCAGTTGACGTATACCTCGTCCGTCCTAAACCGCTGCGTGCACTGGCTCTCGCCGAGGGGCGTGCGGAAGCCCGTCTCGTAGGCCAGCAGGCCGGCGTGGGCAATCATGATGCCGTTGTCGATGCAAAAGCGCTCATCGGTGGCGTAGACGCTGCCGCCGCGCTCGCGCGCCATCTCGCCCATCATCTCCTGCAGACGCTCGTTGCAGCCCACGCCGCCGACGATGAGCACCTGGCCGCTGCCGACGTGCGCCATGGCGCGCTCCGTGATCTCGACGAGCATGGCAAACACCGTCTCCTGCAGCGTGAAGCAAAGGTCGGCGGGCGTGAAGCCGGCGTCGGCGCCCGCCGCCTTCATCTGCGCGGCCAGGACGTCGGCGCTGGCGAGGATGCCGCTGAAGGAGCAGTCCATGCCCTTGACGGCGTAGGGCAGGTCGAGCAGCCTGGAGCCCCCCTGCTTGGCGAGCTGCTCGATGTTGTAGCCGGGCGCCGGGTCGTTGCTGATGGCGAGGGTGCGGGCGAAGCGGTCGAGGCAGTTGCCGACGGCGATGTCGAGCGTCTCGCCAAAGATGCGGTAGCGGCGCTCGGCGTAGGCAATGACCTGCGAGTTGCCGCCCGAGACGTAGAGCACGACGGGGTTCTCGGCGCCCGTGATGTGGCGGCCCATCTCGATGTGGCCGACGCAGTGGTTGACGCCGACGAGGGGCCGGTCCCAGAGCAGGCTGAGGGTGCGCGCGGCCACGGCCACGGCGCCGAGGGGTGCGCCCATGCCCGGCCCCTGCGTGAAGCAGACGCAGTCGACGTCGGCCGGCGCCACGCCCGCGGCGGCGAGGGCGGCGCGCGCGAGTCGGACAAAGTGCGCGCGGTGGTGCGCGGCCGTGTCCTTGGGCAGGAAGCCCGTGCCCGGCGGCGAGACGAACGTGTGCCGCAGGTTGGCCAGCACCGTCGTCTCCGCGGGCGTGTGCCGGATGAGGCCGACGCCGAGCTTGTTGGCCGAGCCCTCGAGCCCGATGGCGATGTAGGACCGCTTGCCGGCCGTCGCGACGGTCATGGTGACGGTGACGGTGACGGTGGTGCTGCCGCTGCCGCTGCGTTTCGTGAGGCTCGGGATGCTCGTTCGGTGTTGGGTGGTGCGCCGCGGCGTGCGCGCAGAGGATCGGCGATTTTCCTCCCCACCCCCCCTTGCGCGGTGCGTACGGCTCTCTAAGCTCTAGACGGCGTCACGAGCAGTCGTCTCGCGTTCGAATTTCAAGACGTCGGGTTTGATTGCGAGACGCGGTGTAGAGCCAGAGAAGCACGCATGGCAAAAAGTCCAGGTCGGGACGCCATCGAGGGGCAGCAGCAGTCGTCGTCGAAGCCAGCCTTACCGATGGAGGGGCAGCCCGTGACCAGCCGGTCGGCAGCGCCACGACCCATTGGTCAGCAGGCAGTGATGTCAAGTCACAGGGCCCGTCGGCAGCCTGAGGGACCCCTGCGGATCCCGTCGGCGGAGGGTGCACTCGGTACCTAGCGCTGACTGGTGCCGCTCCTCGCTTTTGCTCTAGATCCCACAATTGGCCCAAGGCCTGTAAATCCCACCTCCACCAACCCAGCCGTCTTCTTCTGCTTTGCAAGTTTTCTTCGTCCCTCCCCCCGTCTCTGGTCCGCACTGCGCTCCTTGCTGCTTTGCGTATGGCCTTTGGGGCACGAGGGCTTGACAAGGACTCAAGGATGCCCGCTATTCCTGGTATGTTTGGTCATGTGCTTCTCCCTCGGTCGTGACGCGAATCCGTGTCTGCGAGCTCGCTGCATCCTCGGGTCTAACGAAGCACCTGCTCTAGCCAGACGAACACTCGCTTCCGTCTTAAGGATGGGCAGTCAAGGGCTGAGAGATGGCTTGGATCATCTCTACCAGCCGGCCGCTGCTCCCGCTAGAATGCTCGTCTGCTTGTTGTGCCTCGGTCCTCGAGCTGGCAACCGGGCACGGCGGCAGCATCACCAAATGCTGCATTCTCTGTCGGCAACTGAGATGGCATGGCTGCTTCCGACTGGACCCCTGAGCATCGACGGTCTTGCAGATTCACCACGTTGCCAATCCGCGAGCGGTGCGACCAATCTGTTTACGGCCTCAAAGCGGACCGCTTTTGCAGTTTTTTTTATTTCTACATTTCAAGAGCTTTACTCGTCTAAGCCTCAACGACCGTCAACTCCCAACTCCAAGCAATGCCCATCCGTCCTTTCCAGCGCCCGCTATTGTTACATATCGACATTCAATCCATCACGCTTCTCTCGCTCCTCCCCGCCAGCTCGGCCTCCTCGACGGCAGAGGGGACACGGAGGAAAAGGATATATACACTCACTACCCCAACATCATACAACGCATGACCGGCACTCCAGGGGACGTTTCCTCATGAAGCTGCTTGTGGTTGCGCTTGTGCTGCTGCCGCTTGCACCGGCGGCGGCAACACTCGGCTTCCTGCTGGGCCTATGACCGTACCCTCGGCAGTCATCGGCGGCCGAGGAGCGCGCGGATACATGTACTGGCCCAGCGGAATGGTGGCTCTAAACTTCAGAGCGCGCGTGTCGAAGGGGTCGATGTCGTACACCGGTGGCTCGACGTCCTCATCATCAGAGTCATACTTCCACCGATCAGTGTACTCGTTCGTCTCTCCCGGCGGCGTCGCCATCCCTCTTCGGTCGATCCACAATCGCTGGAGGCGACCGATGCGTCGACGGAACGAGGGCTGGTTGGTCTGTGGCTGTTCGCTGGCCATGCCACCGGCCTTGAATTGGAAAACAGGCTGGGGTTCTCGCTTATCCACTGCCATCGGCTCAGGTGCGTCTTCATCCAGATCCATCGACTCTGCCGACATCGATGCCGGTGGCGTCATCAAATACTGTGTCTTTGCCGGTCGGAACTTGAGTTCCGTACCCTGTTCCCTGACAGGCGACAGTGGTTCTCGAGTGAGATCAATGTGGTTGTGGTTCCACCTTCTATGGTTCTGAACCTTGCTTTCAATGTCCTCTCTGAGCTCCTTTGCCTTTTGCGTCAGCATATCGGAGAGCAGCACAAGCTCTTGCTCGAGTGTTCGTCCATCAGGGCGGACAGGCGCGCGTAATTGCGTGCCTACCGGCCGCTGCGACGCAGTGGGCTCCGCTGCTTTACGTTTCTGGGGCTGAGGTCGGGTCAGTACCGAGTGGCTGCTGGGGCGAACCTGCAACGGAAGCTTGCATCTGTCACATACCTTTTGGTTCACAAGGTCGTCGTCATCACCTTTGATGCCCAGTCTGACCTTGACTTGCTTGAGCCTGGCTCTCTCTTCAAACAGAGCCCTGTCCATGTGCAGGACGTCTCGCTTCATCATTTCACGCTCGTGCGACAAGAGCACGAGCTGACGACCATCCTCGAGCTCGCGCCGCAGCCTCTTCAGCGTCTCAGCGATCTTGTTGTCGCGAGCCCGCGTCTTTCTCGTTTGCCGAGCCTCGCGGCGTCTGAAGCAGACATAAGGGTCCGTGTCATCAGTTTCCTGGTGGATCTCGAACTTGAGGGTCGGGTGGAGCGGCTTGTTGCCCATGCTCTGCCGTCTCGTCTTCCAGTACTGATAGATGGCCTTGGCGTGCTGGAGGATGGAGGCAGAACCAAGATGGTTCAGGCCGGGCACCATCATCTCGTAAGCGACAACAGTATTGTCGACGGATGCATATGGTGTTTGTTCTGCCGCAGTCTCCTCAAAGACCTCGAGTATGTACTCGAGATCATCTTCGGAGAGCGCCCCTGCCGCGGGAGGTTGCTCATTGTACGTTTTGAGAAAGTCATCGTCCTCTTCTGACAAGTCATACTGGCAACTGATGCACTCCTCCACAGTCTGCGAGAAGCGGATGAAGGACGAGGGCTGATGAAAGGAACTGGGATAGAGCTCATCATAGTTGATGTCGCTCTCATGGGGAGGCGGAACTGGGATTTCCTGGTCATTGCTGGTGCCTGCATCCTTGAGAATGGTCTGAAGATGGTATTCCTACAAAGACGTTACTGTCAGCATGGGAACTGGCTTCCGACATGAGGGGGTGCATGCATCGCACGCTCAAAGGAGCATGGGTATGCAAACCATATCACGTGGCTATGCACGTGATATCAGAGTCGATGCGAAGGGACAGAAGATGCTCACATTTTCCTCGGCTTGCTCGACACCGGTCGCAATCAGGTTCTCGGTAGTGAGTGCCTCGTATTCTGAAGGGTCGATTTGGTCCTCCCTGAGCACTGGGAGCGTCGTCTTGACACTCAACTTCTTGACTCGAACCTTGCGGGACGACATGATGCCAGGGTGGGGGAGGGCGGCAAAAGGCCAGCGGAAAACCCGCGGGAAAAAGCGATCAAGTCATAAATCGAGGTTCGCCGAATCGCCTTGTGCCAATATCAAGATGGAAAAGGCGTTGTGGCGGCCTGTTTCTGATGGCTGAAGTCTCTCGCTTGATGAGGTGACGTTGGGATTGTTTTGCCGCGCGAAGATTTTTCACTGGGGTGCAGGCTGGTGCAGGCTGGAAGATTGCAGCTGGCAGAAGGTTTGATGACCACTGTGGCATGGGCGCAAAGTCACTTGCCGCTTAATGCATGCCTGGAGGTACCTGGGACGCTCGGGCCACCGCCTCCAATCCCCCTCCTTCCAGGCGCCACCGCGCCCGGAAGCCAGCTGTAGCGCAGGCTGCTTGGGCCGAAGCCACTGCTAGGCGTTCACCTTGTTTTTTTTGGCTCGCTCCGCGTGCAGCGACGCCTTGTTGCCCAGCACGGGCCGAGGAACACCCGACGGACGTCCTATCAACGCCACAGCTCTCTCCGAGATGTGGCAGCCCCGGCACAGCCACATGAACAATCGGATCTACGGATGCACACGTGCGCAGTCACAGGTTAAGCGATGAAACCAGTCTTTCTCAAGGTGACGGCTGCTCTGCTTGTGTCGTCTTTTATGCAACACTAGTAAGGTAGTTGTCGCGGGGCATCTGTCAATTGTGAACGTATGCCATCTTTCCAAAATACCGACTACAGGTACAGGTACGTAACATCAGTAAAGTCAGCCTCGAGCATGTGGTCCGTGCACCCGGGGGAGAATGCTACCCCTCGGAGAGCTGTCTGTCTGACCGAGCTAGACTTGCAACCCACCAACCTTAACGGCATCAGCCTCACCATTCACCAACACCACCTCGCCACGACGCCCACTCTCCGCCGCTCCAGGAACCTCTGGACTTTGGCTCGAAGCGTCTGCAACTCTGCCCAGCAAGTCCCTCGGCGCCGCCTGTGCTGTCCGCCACGATGGGCAACACCACCAGCGCAGTCCTGGACAACATCGTCCAAGGGTCCAACTGTGAGCCTTCCTACGCCAGCTCTTGCGCAGCCGAGCAGCACACACACTGACGTGCCGCCGCAGTTGACAGAGAAGAGGTCGATCGGTTACGAAAGCGGTTCATGAAGTTGGACAAAGTACGCTTCTCCGTCCGGAGGCTTCAGCGCAAGCGAACTGACTGACACTCGCACCAGGACAACTCGGGCACTATCGAGCGCGACGAATTCCTGAGTCTGCCGCAAATTTCGTCCAACCCGCTGGCAACACGGTTCGCGCGCACCCATCGAGGACCCCTCCCTGCTCTCCGCTCCCGCTGACAAGAGTGCCGTCTGCAGCATGATTGCAATTTTCGACGAGGATGGCGGTGGCGACGTCGACTTCCAAGAGTTCGTTTCAGGCCTGAGTGCCTTCAGCAGCAAGGGCAACAAGGAGCAAAAGCTGCGGTTTGCGTTCAAGGTCTACGACA
The DNA here is from genome assembly GCA_024340015.1 of Tolypocladium ovalisporum. NCBI lineage: Eukaryota > Fungi > Ascomycota > Sordariomycetes > Hypocreales > Ophiocordycipitaceae > Tolypocladium > Tolypocladium ovalisporum. The sequence goes on from JALHBZ010000093.1 coordinate 244,882, forward strand.
TCGACCGCGATGGATATATCAGCAACGGCGAGCTCTTCATAGTGCTGAAGATGATGGTGGGCAGCAACCTCAAGGACCAGCAGCTTCAGCAGATTGTCGACAAGACCATTATGGAGGCGGACCTGGACAATGACGGCAAAATCAGCTTCGAGGAGTTTACCAAGATGGTGGAGAATACGGACGTGAGCATGAGCATGACTTTAGGTGAGCTCAGAGTGTCTGGTGCATTTGCGAGTGGCGACGCTACTGACACGCAACCAAAGACCAGTTTTAAAGCCGTCGCGACACGAGGTCGCTGGGAGACCTCGATGGCAGCGTTTGATGAATATGGACCATTTAGTATCATGATAATGATTGCCCGGATTCGGCTTGCCGCTGGAACCCTCATTTCGCTTTCCCGTGCGATTATGCGATGACGCGAGGCCTTGCTTACAGTTTGGCGCGTGTGTAGTAACCTCTGCAAGGTGTCTGCTCATGAACGTCACGACGCAACGCGACCCTTCCTTGATGCGGCTGCGATGTCTTTGCGGAGGGCGTCATGTGAAAAAATGTGGTTCTCGGGCATGCTCCGTGATGTCAACTTGCTGGCACAGAGCCATCTTAATTATGCGTTTGCACCAAGAACATAGCTTGCGAAGTCTCCGGCATTGGTAGATTGTTCGACCTTCGGGTGTCGGAAAACAGCGACGCCACCTCCATTCGACACGACGACATTAATCACGGTCAAGATTTTCTCAATAAGAAAGCCCAAAGAATACTTTACGATGGCAAAGGGCAAAAAAGGACATACGACAGCCGGTGTTCGCTGGTCGTCACCGATCCAGCTACTAATCTGCCGCTTGCAGGTTTATCAATGGGAGATCGAACGGGATCCCGAGTTCCCCTGCAGCTATGGTCGTATGTACCATGAATCAAGTGAATGTAACTTATATGCCGACCTAGAAAGAGTAACGCAACAACGCCTAATTTTGTCGGCGCCTGTGGATTTGGAGACACGAGGGGCATAGTATCTGCTTACCCGGGAGTGGTCGGCGTCCGCACCACTGCAGCAACTCCTCCTGGTGAAGGCGTATCCTGGACCTGTTGAGCGATAATTTGATCGTCAATGCAGGAGCTGTATGCATCAAGGCCTTGGTTTCACATGTTGCTCGATGCTGGCCGCGGAGGCATCGCAAGGGGGGGAACCGTGACACCGGCCAAAGATCAGGCAAGGCGAATCAATGCTGCGTTCTGCGTTCTGGGCTTCGTACAACGAGCAGTATGCACTCCTACGGGGCCCCCATGCTGGACTTGGACCGAAGTTTTACGGAGGCTGTCGTGCAACTAACTGTTGGAACGACAGCGGCGTGGCTGGGCCATCGGAGACACAGATCAGCGCAATCCTTCCTCGGCGCAGCACCACAGATGCATCGAAGCGGTGCAACGGTGGCGCCTTACCATGTTCCAGACTTGTACACGTATTCTCCGCGCCGCTAATGGGAACATCGCGGCTGGTGATGTCTTCAGCAAGGAAAGTCAAGCGCAGCGAGGACCTCATCTGTAGGACCCGAAGCGGCTTGCCTAAGATAGCACCGTGCTACATCAGACGCCGACAGTGACATTTCCTTTAGTTTATCGAACGGGGCGGGCTCACACGACTTTCTCAATATTGACTACTCATGTCAAGAAAGCCCCTGGCGCAGGCCTACTTGTCATTGTCCCGACGCCGAGCTGGGACAGGCAGAAGCGGTGCAGCGAGCTGGTGATTCATGACGATGGAGATCTTTGGTGGCGCATCCCGGCGCCGGGGTTGTAAATCGGGCAATTATATAGTAAGCACCGGACCCGGGAACCGGGAAATGCGTCCGATCTGTGTGACCGTGATTGGGCGTGCTTGCATAGGTCGCGGTTCTTTCGTCCTTGAGGTGTCACTGACAGGGGACGGGTCGTCTCACGTCACCGGCCTGATTGTCACTGGCATGTCAATGTTCCTTGGGGTATCGTCTTGGCTGACTAGCTTGTATTGTGTCTAGAGAGGGAGGAAGAAGATGATTCTCAAGCCTTGGCTGATTTTGTGTCACGAGGCGTATGCAGAGTACGAGAGGTCCCGTACTCCTGGATGAGCAAGCCTCTCGGCCACTCGGGCACTCGGCAGGCTGGTGAGGCTGTCCCCCAGCCTCTGCAGCGCCAGCCATTCGGGTCCGCTAGCACACGACGTCGGCATAGAAGGCCGAGAGGGACTCGTGCGGCACGCTTGTGCCACTTCTCGAAGCGAAGTGACTGGTCATTTTCAGGGTCCTTCTGAAGACGTGAGCGGCCAGTCGCAGGCGTCTGCGGCCGCGAATGAAGCTGTTTGGTGTTACTACTCTGACTGGTTTCTTCAAAGATCGATGGTTGCTCTGCTGTGTCGAGTCTCGTGAACTTGTCTCGTGTCCCAATGTCAAGACTTGTTTCTCCAACGAGCATCGCCCTGTTTCGTTTTCGACAAAGCATTGCATTGCATCGCATCGTGTGCAACTGCGCGATCAGGTGACCAATCGGCATCAATCAGCTCTTCAAATCAAGAGTCAGCTTATAGAGACTACAGGTACGAGTACAACTCGAAGCCACTAACAACACACTCGCAGCGACAAAATAAGGCTGGAGAGTGTCAGCAAGCAGTCCCGTCATGGTCGGGCCTGCAACACAAGAGACAACAAAAGGATGGCATGTCTTGCTTCCATAGGGCTATCCGAGTACGTTGATTTCGACGAGTACTTGTACTTGTACTTCATGTCAACGACGACCCCGTCACCTGTAGTTCGTACGAGTACGGATACCGTACTCGTACCTGTACGTGTATCGTAGTCAGACGTTACTTTTCCAGCAGGGGTCTTGTTCCTCGCCCAGGGTTGGTCGGCCCACTAATGTAGTGAGCTTAGTTGGCGCGACCTTGCCTATAGCCAACTCTTTACCAACTACCTACCTACCAGCCGGAAGGCGACTTCCAACCAGCCGGCAGCCCTTCGTGGCGCTCGTGCATGTCAGGCTTGCAGATCAAGGCTGCCATCGAGGCGCCATGGGGTCTGCTGTGCGGCGCACGTCTCATGTCTGTCCCGGGTTGCGCCTCTGCCGTGCAGCTTCAGGCGAGACGTCTGCTCGGCAGCCACGCACCACCCTGACGTTCTGATCCCTGCCTCCGATCTCCCTGATGGGATGGCAGCTGAACCTGGCCAGTGTCTCTCGGGTGTGTTTCCGTACCGGCAAAGCTACAGCAAAGTCTCGCCGCCTTGTGGAGCCCGACATTCTCGGGCTATCATTCTGCAGCTATCTTACCACGTCGTTTGTGCCAGCGCGCGCGCCGTCGTGGCCCTCTTGGGGGCGTGTAAGTGACCGAACACCATGAAACGCAACCCACAACCATACGCCTGTTCCTTTTCCTGCGTCCTGCCCTCTCATCAATCGCAAACAACACACCCGCTCCCATTTCATCCGCGAGGCAAGAAAGAAAAAAGTAAATCTCCACCCGCGATCCGTTGGCAGCCGCCGAATGGTACCCTCCCCTGCCAAAAATAGCATTGCCCCCCCC
>JALHBZ010000095.1:0-37481 GCA_024340015.1 Tolypocladium ovalisporum
TAGGCCACATATAGGCTAGGCCACGTATAGGCTATAGGCCACGTATAGGCTAGTTATATCTTTATAGCTAATAGTAGTTACTAGCTTATATGCTTATATCTAATACTTATAATAATATCTTTTATATATAAAGAGCTAGCCTTAGGGTATCTACTAGTAAGTATTTAGTATAGTAATAAAAGATATATAAGAAGAGGAGAGGTAGCCCCTCTACGCCCGGTCCGGGCGCGGGGATATATCGTATGACGTGCGCACGTAACTCGGTAGGTTATACCCCGCGCCCTATAGGGCGCGGGGTATAACCGCGCGGTACGCACGTAACTATATAGACCCGAGCTAATAGCTCGAGTCTATAATAATAGGTTCGAAATATATATATAATATATTTTTTTAGGCTATAGGGAGGCGGTAGTAGTAGGCGGTAATATATATAGCTTAGTAATAACCTTACTTAAATATCCGTAATATACATTTAGTAGTAGTAGTAGTATTGCGCTTATATAACCCGCGCGCCCGCGCGCGAGAATTAGGGGCGCGCCTGGGCGCGCCTGTATGGGACCCCGGACTCTGTGCCTCTTTAAAGGCACGGGTATCCGTGCCTGTAGCGGAGCCCGGCTAGCCGTGCCCCAATGGGATCCCGATGTCGGAGCTGTAGGTGGGTGGGGGCATGGCGATAGCTTCCCCGCGACATCTCGAGTAGCATCACATCAAAAACCCCAGCCCCATTTACGCACGGTAGTGGGATCCCTTGCCCACTGCGAGCGACGTAACGCCATCGCTGCTGCGATTGTGTCAAAGGCTGCGGACCAGGATCAAGACTCTACCGCTCCGGAGAGGTATCCACACCAGCCTCGGCTGCCACCTACGCTCACCTCAGCACCCGTCCTTCCATCCATGCTGGACCCGCGATGAATGGGGACGCTGGCCTGGTCGGCTGTCTCGTCGACCGAGTAGCAACCAGGGTAAGGCTTCGACTGTGGGCGCGGGATGAGGCCCAGTCTCCCTGTCCCAGAGTATTGGGTGCTCGCTGACCGACCACGTTAGCTGCCACATCGAACAGGAACCACGAGCCAAGCGTTCGACAACGACGACATTTTGCACACCACCCGGGCCACATTGGTCGATCTCAGCAGGTCCGCCTTTGAAGTCATCCTCGAGTCGCTTCTTTGTCTGCTCGAGGACCTGGCGCGACCATATGCCGGCGTTGCCACTCACCCAGCCCACGTCCTGCAATCGGAGGTCTACATCGTCGCATTACTGGCCGATTGCTGCTCCTCCAACTGGGCCACCGTCCCCGTCTCTCTCTCCATTCATGACGATGTCGACCAGAGCAGCCCTCGGGCCCCTCTGCCTCTCAACGATGACGTGGTGAATCGTCTCTTTGACGCCCTGAAGCAGCTTCTCGAACCCGTCCCAGAGCACTACGTGCTCCCCGCGCAGGCTCTTCTGGAGCAAGTATCGGACCGCAACGTTTGCGTGGCCCGCGCCGACAATGCCCATGCGACTTTGCAGAGGGGCGAGAACCAGACCGCTGAGGCCGAGTGCCTCGTCGAGTGTCTGACCGAATTTGATGCACAGGTCAAGATTATCGTCGAGTACATCACGGCGTCGAGCTGGTCCTCCTCCTTTACCTACGTGAGGAGCGTAGTCTACAGCTTTCGCACCACCTCGTTCGCCGACGCAAGCTCCGAGATGTCCAGCTCTTCCCAAGCTGCGGAAAAACTGGCTCTCGTCATTATGCGACTCCTGTCCTTTTTCTGGGTAGACGGCCCCAGGCTTGGTCTCATCATTCAGGAGATTTGCTCTAGCTACCTCCACTTCCGAAAGCCTTGCCAGAATACTGTTGCTGTCGTCGTGCCCCTTCTCATCACGCGTTGGATAGACCGGTGCCCCGACCAGTTCGTACGGCTTCACCTCCTTCACAAGAGACTGGATGGCGGCGCAGACACTCTGTTCGACATGACCCAGACAGGAATAGACAACGGCAAAAAGAAAGCCGTTCTATACCCCCTTCAGACCGCTCTGCTTCTCCTGCTCCCTGACGTCTTTGAAGTTGCCAGTAACATGAGGGACGTCAAGAGTAACAGTCTTGTCAAGAAAGTCTCCTTCCTCGACGGGCTTAGAAAAGCTCTTCGCAATGGCAATGAGCGGGCTGGGTACTGCCTCGTTACGCTGCTCCGTGCTGCTCGTCATTTCGACGTGGAAAGCGATTCTGCCCTCGTAAGCTATGCTATGGACGTGCAAGACGAGGTGAGGGACGCTATTTTCAGCCAGTCACCACCAGTGTCGTCGACTCCGTATTTGCATCAGGACCTTATTACCGGCGCGTTCGTCAGTTTGGCTCACCTGAATCTGAACGGTTGCATCGATACGCTCATCAAGACCTGTATTGAACCGTCCGCTCCTGGCAAGTTCAAAATCGCTGTTGTACAGGCATGCTCTTATTTCGCAAGGCAAACAAGTTCTGTCAAATACAAGAGCTTGCTAGACGCGGCTGTTCCCTTCATGCAGGTCCAGTTTGAGGTTTGCCCCCGGACAGCCACGGCTCTGCGAGTACCGTTTTGCTGACTGGCAACAGGACCAGTATGCAGTTGCGATCGTGTCGCAAGCTGGCGCCTGTCAAAGCAGCATGGATTTGATATGCGCCATCCTCCGTTTTCTCGACGCGTTCCCGACGCCCTTGCTTGACGAGCTGCCCTCTCGTTCTTTGGGCAAAGGTTTCGTCAGACCTTTCCTATTTTGCGTCCTGTCATCCGACGTCTCGATACGCCACTTAGCCACTAAAGTGGCGAATAGCATTTTCATCGACCATCAAGGAAAACCACAAGCGCAAGACGAAGAGAGCCAGTTTGGTACCCGAAACCAGCGCTGTGAACTGTGGAAGCAAAGGCAAGTGGAGATATCTGGACTTGAACACAAACGCCGCCTGACACATCCAAGCTCAAAGGTCCTGGTGGACATTTGTGAGCGCATAGGGACTCAAAATGAGACCTCGCAGGTCCAAGAATTACGCGGCTTCCTAGCGGCTCGCCTGACCCTGCTGAGAGCTATTCCTGTTCGTTCACGCCCCTGACCCGCGCTGCTTGCCACTGAAGCCTCCTAATGCTTGAGGTGCAGGGTTTGTTTGATATCCCGGGAAATATGCTTGACATGGCGAGCGCTACAGCCAAACTCGAAACAACTCTATTGATCTCCCTCTGCACAGCAAATGTTGACATATGCCAAGCTGTGACGTCTTGCATTGGACTCGTCTTAGACGAACACTCATTCGATCCGTATAGTGAGCCCACCAAGACTCTGTCCCCGCTGCTACGCAACCGCGGCGTCTACCAGGAACTTGCCTCGCCCGCCTTTCGCTTCACCGGTCTAGTCGCATTCCAAAAGAGGATGCGAAGCCTCTTGCGACGAATGCAGCATCCTTCAGTAGGCATACTCGACGCTTGGGAGATGGCGTTTGATAAGTGGATTCATTTGGCCAAGGACGTTTCCACGTCCCCCGTCGATGCCATTGATGACAAGATGCTGGCCGAATGGAGAAACTTCTCCGGATTTCTGGCGTCTCTGGGCGGCATCTGTACCACCGCGCATGACACCGCGTTGGAAGAGCCAGCTCTTAGTCCCTTGCGGTGGATTGACCGACTATGCTCCGACAGTTACGAGGAGCCCCCTCTGACGCGTTACCTTAGACTCAGCATTCAACTCCTGGGCTGTTCCAACGTGAAGGTCCGTGAGGCGATGAGAGACGTCCTGTCCAGCGAAATTTCTCCCACACTCTATCACCCACTTTTCAGGGCTTTGGAGTCGGAACTCGAAGTGCTCCTTACAGGGGCGCTGGCTCCGGGCGACATGGGCCAGGACAGTGAGATTGTCTTCGCTGAGCAAGCTGCTTCACTGCTGAAAACGATGGTGGAGAGGCTCGAGAGCCCGTCAGACCTTGGAGCGGCATCTTCCGTACACCTTGGTGTTCTGACTCTCAGCTTTGCCAATTTCATTGATGCTGCTCCTGACGGGGCAAACGCGCTCAGGGTGAAGATCAGAGTCTGCAACCTGTGCGAGGCGGTCACCAAACGGAAAGAACATTTGAACCTCCGGGACGACGTGCGCATCAGGAACCAGCTTCTTGAGTACATTTTTGGCTGGATAGCTCGGCCTCAGCCTATGAAACAGGATCAGCAGTCAGGACCTCGTCTGGACGACGGCCGCCGCATCCAAAAGGATCTCGACAAGGCGTGCCTGAGGTCGCTCGCCGACCTCACGTTCCGGCTGCCACTGCAACCAGCCGATAGCCAGACCGATGCTGGGACGAGCGAGCTGAAATCCCAAATGTTTCACACCTACTTCAACCGCTTCCTGTCCCTTTTGAACCACGAGACTCAAGAAACGGGCAGGGCCGACTTCTCGCAAGGCCCGGCAGCCCGCGACGATGCCGTCTCCAATTCAGATCTGGTCATCACAATCCTTTCCAATCTCCTTAGCGCAAACATCGACGTTGGGTTGAAGCACTCTTTGAATATCGGGTACCACGAGAACATTGAAATACGCGCGGCCTTCGTCAAAGTTCTTTACAATATCCTGTTACAGGGAACAGAGTTTAGTAGCCTGACTGATTCGGCTGTCAGCGAAAAATACGAGGAGCTTTTGAAAGTTGGTACCCCGACCAGACGATAGCCAACGCATGATCGAAGCACTGACAGGCATCCAAAGCTACTCACGACAGACCTTTCGCTTCCCGTCTCGATGAGTGCTATTTGCCCAGCACCCGAGGTTGACGAGCTCACCGTCTGCCTGCTGACAATCTTCGAACAGCGTGGCTTGCTCTTTGAGCTGTTTGAGGCTCTGATACGGCACGAGATAGAGCAAACAGGTAGGCGGATCCCCGACTTGTTGTGCTTGGCTAGGTAGCTACTGACTCATTCAGAAAACGAAACCGAGATCTTGCGAAGGACTTGCGTGGCTACCAAGATGCTGTCTGTATATGCTAAATGGAAGGGTGTTTCGTACTTGCGGGCAACGCTTCAGAAAGTGCTTGAGAGACTAATGCTCACGTCTCAGGATCTGGATCTGGAGCTGGACCCTGCGCGAACCGGCTCCTCAGAGGAACTTCAGAAGAATGCGATTCAGCTTCAGATCGTCGCCAAAGTGTTCACGGACGACATTTGTGCTTCGTCATCGCATGTGCCAGCTTCGTTTCGGAGGATATGCAATATTGTGAAGTTTTCCGCCGAGATTGGCACAACGATGGAAAAGCTAATGCCTCACGCAGATATTCGAAGCCGTCGCCCCTCGGTTTCCCAACGCGAAATACACTGCCGTCGGAGCCTTCATGTTCCTGCGGTTCATTTGCCCAGCTATTGTTGCGCCTGAGTCGGAAGGCCTAGTGTCGACAACGCCAAGCAAAGAAATGCGTCGTGGACTGCTTTTAATCGCCAAAATCATTCAAAACCTTGCGAACAACGTGCTTTTCGGCACCAAAGAGCCATATATGTTCCCACTCAACCCATTCCTAGTGCAGAATATCCAACTAGTCACGGAGTTTTTGCGCGAGATATCGGTGAGTCGTTCCGGACCTGGCGTGACCCAGGGGCTGTCCTAATCTCTTGCCATTCAGGTGCCTCCGGAACACTTGCAAGTCCGTGCCAATGCAAAGCTCCTAGATTTCGGATCGTGTGTCTCCCTGCATCGGTTCCTGTATGATCACTGGGATCATCTTCGCCAGACACTCGTGACTCGAGAAAGAAGAGGGTATGTACGGACTCCTGCGGAGCTCGCGCGCGGCTCACCCGCCATCCTCGAGCCGCTCAGAAATCTCATTACGAATCTTGGGCCCCCGCCATTGGCGATATCGTGGAACAGGCCTCATATCTCGTCCAACACTCCGCCATTGTACTCACGTTTTCAAAACTTTATGCTTCGCAATGCATTCAAGGGCACAGAGTCGTTTTTGACGTCTCGAGCTGTGTACGATGGAGGTGAGAGCAAGGTACGTTATCACTTGATCGCGGCCGCTCATCCTGTGTAGTGATTCACTCGGCCGCAGGATGGAATTTCGATAGTATGTATAATTCTACGACACATCGAAAATGAGAGCATCGACTTCGACACGCTCTTATACTGCTATTTGAAGGTAAGCTCACTTCCTTGACCGATGCAAAGCACCCTCTCCCGCGAGCTCCGCCCAGGTCTGCCTCTCACGCGTGTCAATTTTTGATTGCTATCGCTTTGATTGTCATTGTCTGCTTTCTGGGCTTCGCTGCTCCGCGCCAACTCATCGCGATGTCTTCCAGCAGTGGCCTTGGTACGCTGACAAACCACCCAGATCGCAAGTAGACTCTGGCATGAGCCCTTTGGCCTCTTCATCGATGCGACTTGCTACAAAGGGCGAACCGAGCCACCAGATGAATTCTTCACCACGCTCGACCTCTTGACTCCTTCGGAGTTGTCGCTCAACTTATCGAGAATATACGTCTACAACATGAATAGCGCATTCAAGTCAGTCTTGCCTCAGAGAGCCACGGTCCCCACATTCGTAGCTGATGACTCGACGCAGGAGATGCTTCCGACGCCTGTTGCGGGTTTCTGCTCGAAATGATGATAGCGTTTTTCACCCCAACAACGTCGACTATCATCTCATTGGAAGCCTGCAGGATCTCCAGGCTCATTTCCACCTGAGTCAGCTGCATTTGCCCAAAGAGACAATCAGTGTTGTCACAGACACGCGCTACATGTTCCAGCCCGTCACTCGACTGTCCAAGTCAAAAGGTAAAGTCGAGGTTGTCATCAAGGTCGGCAGCCAGTTTGTCCAGATCACAACAGCCAAAAAGCAGGAAATCTTGTCAGGATTCCGCCTCAGCAGCACAGTCAATGATATTTTTCGCCTGGGCGAAGTCGAAGAAGCCGCGACGACGATTCAGTCGGAGGACGAATCCGCCTTTGGGCTCAGAGCTGACAGCGGCAAAATTGTCATGTGTTTCAGGAGCGCCAAACCGGCGGATGTGCTCCAGACCATTCGCGGTGCCAAAGGCAAATATGGAAAAGATAGCAGGGCTCACAAGCCACCTGAAAGGCTGGTCCGACCTCAGGACGTACCCGGTACGATGCTAAATCTTGCACTCACCAACCTTGCGAGTCCAGACCACACCCTCAGACTGGCATCATACAACCTCCTGGGCGCCCTCTGCCGCGCCTTTGAGTTTGGCGCTGCGTCCAGGCTGGTTTGCGCTAAAGGTCAGTCCAATCGAGAATGTCTTCCCAAGCGTCTATCCCTCTCTCATTGGAACGTCCCTTTGGAGGCGGAAGAAGTGAAGACTCCCGCCGCTACAGCATCACTGACACTGACAGATCTATCCGTGCCATTGGAGCCTACCCGATTCATCGTTAACATCAGTAAAGAGCTAGCCCAAACGGAGCCTCGTTTGACCTCGGACTTTTTGACTGAATTTTTCGTTAGCTGGGAAAGCTTCCCAGAGGAGCAGAAACCCCTCAGTCTGGAATACATGGCCCCTTGGCTCTCGGGCCTTCGTACCAGTATCCTGGCTAATGATGCAGATGGGGAGAAAGGTCGAGAGAAAGTTGCCAGCCTTTTCCGAAAGCTCATTGACTTGGCAGTCTTGGACCAAAGCTTAACGCACGCTCTTGAGCACCATGTCTGGCCCTCAGTTGCGCAGGACGAACTACTGCTTGAGATCTTCATGGATGAGCTGGTCAAGGCCTCGTTGGGCTACGGTACCCAAGCAGAGAATCTGGACATAGTTTCGTCCGTTTTGGTTGGCCTTGGAACCATCTCTCTCCGGGGCAAGATATTTTCGCGCCTCCGCAAGGCACTTAACCGCTCATCCTTGCGGCCAACAAGATCGCTGCCGGATAATCCAGTCTGGGCAGAGATCTGCGTTCTCCTCCAATTTTGCCTTGCCCTGTCATTCGACAGCGGTATTCAATCTCAGATGTTCTTGCCAGAAGTCTTTCACGTGGTAAGTATGCTTGCGAATACTGGCGGGCAGGATGTCCGCCTCCTCGTCTACAAGCTGCTCGTCAACACGATACACGCTGCATGTGCTTCATTCATCCTGGACGATGCAAAGCTCGTGAAGCTACGGGCGAGTCTTGACTTGCTCTGCGAGCCTCGAAGCGACATATTTACACCAGCGTCTACATTGGTCCGCGACGGCGCCTCGGCGTCCACGGCGCAGGACTCGGCATCAACGCTAGCCGCCACGGAGAACCTTGCAGCCATCCTGTTCGACATTTGTTCTGTCGCGGCTCCATCCACCGATGTCGCGAATACGTGGCGCTCCCGCTGGATGAGCCTCGTCGCGAGCACTGCATTTCAAAACAACCCCGCGGTCCAGCCGCGTGCATTTGCGGTCATGGGCTATTTGGCACGTGAAGAGGTGGACGATGACCTCCTCTACCAAGTCCTTGTTGCTCTCCGGAACAGCATCAGCCAATTTGGCGAAGACGGCAACAGCGAAATGCTGGTGTCCATCATCACATCCCTTTCCAAGATGATGGCGAAGCTACCGTCGGCATCTCGGTACGGGCTTCAGCTGTTCTGGTTGGCCATGTCACTGATTCGGCTTGTGCCGGCGGGCCTCTTCAACTGCACTGCTCACTTCTTGGAAGCAATTCTGACCAACATTGGCACGAACGGAAACATCAAGGGCGAGAAAATGGTCCCGCTGCTGCTGCAGAGCCGCGCACAGCTGGAGGAGGCGGCCGTCCCGTTGGATGACGCGTACGGCATCCACTTCAACGATGAGAACTTCCACTTTGCCGTCTGCGCTTGCGTGGTGCGAGGTCTCACGGACACTGTCACGAGGCTGACGGCTATCCGTGTGCTCTCCTCGTTTCTGGAGCTGACGCTCTGGAAGGCAGGCTCCTCGCCAGACGACCACGTGCACGCCGTGCACGGATCGCCCTACCTGGCCTTGATACTCGCCCGATGCATGGGCCACGAGGACTTCATGGACACTCTCTGGTGGGCTGACATCAAGTCGGATGGCATCAGCACCATTGTGGATTCCCGCGGAGAACATGATATCGGCAGCGTCAAGGATCAGGATCTTTTGCTCATCTCTGCCATTGAGCTCGTCGACTTCCACTACCTCGAGGACGCAGCCCAGGCACGTAGCCTCCACTGGCTAAACAAGCTGGCGCTGGAGCGTCCCGGCGTCTTCGTGAGCCTGTAAGCAAATCATGAACCCGTCCACTTGAATCTGTATCAGCTGACACGAATGCACAGTTGTGGCGCAATGCCGTCGATTCTGGACGATGTGCTCCTCCACGGCCAGGAGTCTGCGGCATTGGATGCAGCTCACTCTCTGCTCCGGACGCTGGCGTCGGAGAGGAGATTTTCCTCTGCCATGGGGTCGATGCAGCCCCTAGCTGAGGCACTGGACAGTTTAGGCTTCGGCGGGCTGTGGAGATATTCCTCCCATTCGTCGATTGAGGGGGTAAAGCAAGAGTCCTTCGAGCTGACGGAAAAGCTAATTGAGGTGAGTGAGCTCCATGTGCGAGCAGCGAAACGAGGCTAATGAGGCAATCTTGCGTCGCAGCTGATAGTAGTGTGAACTCGGCATCGCGATGAACTACCATATTAACTCAGAAAATTCGTCGCTGCCCCACGAGGATTAAGCGAAGCTATTCTGCAGGGGAAGCCAACGATGAGCCTGTATCTCAAGTCCTAATTTGAGGAGGATGTAGCTGATTCGTTCTACCCCTTGTAAGGCTCCTCATGGGGCCGCGACGAATTTCCTGAGTTTATACGGTATTACTCAAGCCTGCGTTCCGGTGCCCTTGCCGGGGGCGGCTTCAACATCCATGAGCATGAAGGACGTTGTTGGTGAGGGGGGTTGGACCCTGAGGACCCACGCATGATTCTCTTGTGGCTCCCGCCGGTATCGGCTAGGGCCAACCTCAGTATAGTCATACATTCTTTTACTCGACGCTCAACATGAGCCCATTGATTTATACATTGCTTCATTGACACGCGCACTGCCCGTGTATTCAAAAGGGTCGACAATCTGTCAACGCCATAGCCATCGCTGGCTCCAGCTCCACCGAAGGGCATCAGTCTCGAATCCTGAACCACCGCAGTCAAGCCCAATCCTCGTTGAGAAGCGGCGGCGCGGGCCTTCCCAGCCTCGCAAATCATGGCGCAAGCCTCTCCCCAGACGATTTCCATCCTGGGCGAGCCGAACATCGTAGCAGACCATGGCTTGTGGCCAGCGTACGTCGGGACGGATCTCATCCAGACCACGCCATCGTCCACGTACCTGCTCATTACCGATACGAACCTCTACAAAACATACGTGCCGCCCTTTCAGGCCTGGTTCGAGTCCAACAAGGGCGATAGGGCCTCCCGCCTGCTGACATACGCCATTGCGCCAGGCGAGGCGTCCAAGAGCCGCGAGACCAAGGCGGAGATTGAGGATTGGATGCTGTCGCAGCAATGCACGCGGGATACGGTCATTGTTGCGCTGGGCGGCGGCGTCATTGGCGACATGATTGGGTATGTCGCCGCTACCTTCATGCGAGGCGTGCGGTTCGTCCAGGTGCCCACCACGCTGCTGGCCATGGTCGACTCGTCCATTGGCGGCAAGACGGCCATTGACACGCCCATGGGCAAGAACCTGGTCGGCGCGTTCTGGCAACCCCGGCGCATTTACATCGACCTGGCCTTCGTCGAGACGCTCCCTGTCCGCGAGTTCATCAACGGCATGGCTGAGGTCATCAAGACAGCTGCCATCTGGGACGAGGCCGAATTCGCCATTCTCGAGCAGTCAGCCCCCGAAATCCTGGCGTGCGTTCGCTCTCGGGGCGCCGATCGTCTCAAGCCCATCAGGGACGCCCTGAAGCGCATAGTCATTGGCTCCGCCCGCGTCAAGGCAGAGGTGGTCTCCAAGGACGAGAGGGAGGGTGGGCTGCGGAATCTTCTCAACTTTGGCCACTCCATTGGGCATGCATTCGAGGCCATCCTGACGCCGCAGCTCCTGCACGGTGAGGCTGTCGCCATTGGCATGGTCAAGGAAGCCGAGTTGGCGCGCTTCCTCGGCGTGCTGCGGCCCCACGCCGTTGCCAGACTGACCAAGTGCATTGCCGCCTATGGCCTTCCCACCTCCGTCCACGACAAGCGAGTGGTCAAGCTGACTGCGGGGAAGCAGTGCCCCGTGGACGTGATGCTGCAGAAGATGGCTGTCGATAAGAAGAACGATGGTGGTCTGAAGAAGATTGTGCTGCTGTCCGAGATTGGCAAGACGCATGAGGCCAGGGCCAGCGTCGTGGCAGATCGATGCATCAGGACGGTGCTCTCATCTTCTGTCAGCGTGACCCCCGGGGTGCCCAGTGACCTCGACATCACCGTTACTCCGCCGGGCTCCAAAAGCATCTCCAATCGGGCGCTGATTCTGGCGGCCCTTGGATCCGGTCCCTGCCGTATCAAGAACCTGCTGCACTCCGACGACACAGAATTCATGCTTTCTGCCATTGCTCAACTCGGCGGCGCGTCGTACTCCTGGAGGGACTCCGGCGAGGTTCTCGAGGTCCGAGGTCGAGGCGGTCAACTGCGAGCCGGCAAAGACGCCTTGTATATCGGCAACGCGGGCACGGCCTCTCGCTTCCTCACCACGGTGGTCGCTCTCTGTTCTGCGACTGACGCGGCTCAATCGACGGTGCTGACGGGCAACGCAAGGATGAAGCTGCGTCCCATCGGCCCGCTGGTTGACGCGCTGAGGCTGAACGGCGTCGACATTGAATACTTGGAGCAGGAAAAGAGCTTGCCAATCCGAGTCGAGGCTGCTGGAGGCTTCAAGGGCGGCTTGATTGAGCTCGCCGCCACTGTGTCTTCGCAGTATGTGTCATCCATCCTCATGGCGGCCCCGTATGCCAAACATCCCGTCACGCTACGTTTAGTTGGAGGCAAGCCCATCTCGCAGCTATACATTGACATGACCATTTCCATGATGGAGGCCTTTGGGATATCTGTTACGAAGTCCACCACAGAACCGGACACGTACCACATCCCTCGAGGGGCTTATCAGAACCCTCTGGAATACATCATCGAAAGCGATGCCAGTTCTGCCACCTACCCTCTTGCCGTGGCGGCGATTACCGGCACCACGTGCACCGTTCCTAATATTGGGTCTGCATCCCTTCAGGGAGATGCGCGATTCGCAGTGGACGTGCTGCGACCCATGGGTTGCTCTGTCCAGCAGAGTGAGCACTCAACTACGGTCACAGGGCCGCCAGTGGGGAGCCTCAAGGCCCTCCCCCATGTGGACATGGAGCCAATGACCGACGCTTTCTTGACTGCCTCAGTACTGGCGGCGGTTGCCAATGGCAAAACGCAGATTACCGGAATTGCGAATCAGCGAGTTAAGGAGTGCAACCGCATTGCAGCCATGAAAGACCAGCTGGCCAAATTTGGCGTGATGTGCAAAGAGCTAGAAGACGGAATCGAGGTCAGCGGGAATACGTCGGCAGCCCTACGAGCAGCAGACGCCAGCATTCACTGCTACGATGACCACCGCGTTGCCATGAGCTTCAGCGTCTTGTCTGTGGCATCCCCAGGGCCCACTGTCATCACCGAGCGCGAATGCGTAGGCAAGACGTGGCCGGGGTGGTGGGATGTGCTCTCTCAGTCGTTCAAAGTCGTGTTGGATGGCTCTGAACAAACCACACATGCTCAGCCGGCCGCATCTGCAGACCAGGACGCCGAGCGGTCGATATTCGTGATCGGGATGAGAGGGGCAGGGAAGACGACGGCGGGACGGTGGATGGCAACGCTGTTGGGCTGGCAATTTGTCGACCTGGATCACGAACTGGAGAGGCGCTCTGGGATCACCATACCCGACATGGTGAACGGGTCGCGAGGCTGGGAGGGCTTCCGCGAAGACGAGTTGACACTCTTGCGCGATGTACTGCAGAAGCAGCCCAAGGGCCACGTCTTTTCCTGCGGCGGGGGAATCGTCGAGACACCGGAAGCCAGGGAACACCTGCAAGCCTATGGCCGTGGTGGCGGCCGTGTTGTGCTGGTGCATCGCAACACGGAGAACGTCGTCGAGTACCTGATGAGAGACAAGTCTCGGCCAGCGTACACGAGCGAAATCCGGCAAGTCTACCTGCGACGCAAACCATGGTATGAGCAGTGCAGCAACTATGTCTACCATAGTCCTCACCCAGAGACTCTGGGCTCGGGGCTTGGCATACCAGAGGACTTCGAGCGTTTCGTGGCTTCGATTAGTGGCAAGAGCGCTCATCTAGAGGCCATGATCAGGAAGAAACAGAGCTTCTTCGTGTCTTTGACACTTCCCGATCTTCGCAAGGCCTCCGAAATGATCGCCCAAGTGGTCGTTGGATCCGACGCTGTCGAGCTTCGGGTAGACCTTCTCGAGGACACAAGCCCCGACTCGGTGATGGAGCAGGTATCCATTCTACGGGATGCTTGCAGGAAGCCCATCATCTTTACTGTGCGCAGCAAGTCTCAGGGTGGCAATTTTCCAGATGACGACCCTGAGGCACGCCTGACCCTGTACCGCCTGGGCCTGAAGATGGGGGTAGATTATCTGGATGTGGAAGTGGCGGCATCTGAAGACACATTGCAAGTCGTCGCAGACGAACAGAGGCATACTCGCATCATTGCCTCACATCACGATCCGACCGGCACTCTGTCGTGGAAGAACGCGTCTTGGATTTCGTTCTACAACCGCGCCTTACAATACGGAGATATCATCAAGCTGGTAGGTAAGGCGCGGACGATGGAGGACAACTTCGACCTGACGAAGTTCAAAACCAGGATGTTGGCGGCACAGAAGACTCCCATCATCGCCATCAACATGGGAGCTGACGGCAAGCTGAGCCGTATCCTCAACGGCTTTCTCACTCCCGTCTCTCACCCAAATCTGCCCTTCAAGGCTGCGCCCGGCCAGATGTCAGCTGTCGAGATCCGTCAAAGCCTGTCGCTGCTGGGTGAGCTTAAACCACAGAACTTCTACCTTTTTGGCAAGCCCATCTCCCAATCGAGGTCGCCGGCTCTGCACAATGCCCTTTTCCAGGGCGTGGGCCTGCCGCACCACTATCAACTACTGGAGACTGACAGCGTTGCTGAGCTGCACGCCATGCTGCAAAGTGCGGACTTTGGCGGCGCGTCGGTCACGATTCCTCTCAAACGGGACATCATGGAGCTTCTCCACGAGCTGACCCCAGCCGCTCGGGTAATTGGCGCTGTGAACACGGTTATTCCTCTGCCTGGAAGTGCTGTAAATGGCTGCCGCAAGCTTCTCGGCGACAATACGGATTGGAGGGGCATGGCCTACACGTTGAGGACAGCTGGAGTGGCTGAGCGAATCGCCGGCGCCTCCGCCATGGTCGTCGGATCCGGGGGCACAGCGCGAGCGGCCATTTACACTCTGCACTCTATGGGCTTCAGCCCCATCTATGTCGTGGGACGGGATCGAAGCAATGCCGAGGCCCTCGCTGCAGACTTCCCCGACGAGTACCACGTTGACGTGGTTACCAGCCCGTCGGATGCTGAGAGGCTGGCAAAGGGGCCCACAGTCGTCATCAGCACCGTGCCAGCGGACAGGCCCATGGACCCCATGGTGAAGACGGTACTCGCTACGACTTTTACGCTCGCGCCGAGCGATACAGGTGTTCGTGCTCTTCTCGAGATGGCTTACAAGCCTCGGCACACGCCGGTGATGCAGATGGCGGAAGACGCTGGCGGATGGATCGTGATTCCGGGGCTGGAAGTGCTGGCATCGCAGGGCTGGCATCAGGTATGTGAGGCGCTGTGTAGCCTTCGTTTCGTTGACTGACCTAGCTTGTGCCTATAGTTTGAGATCTGGACCGAAATCACCCCGTTGTACAGCGACGCCCGCGACGCTGTTCTTGGAAGCAATCAACACACGTACGTGGGATGATTTCGGCGTACTCGAGCCCGCAGCGCTTGCTGCCTCGATCCAACCGCACAAGTCCTGGCATGGCGAACAGGCTTGCTCGGCAACAGCGGCCACACTCTCATTCGTCGATCGCCAACTATTACTACGAGTAGATTTTGGATGCTCCTTAGACGCGCTTAGACTAGCGTGAGGGCCTATAGCGGACTAAAGCAGTACATAGAAGACGCCGTCACTCATTGAGAACATTGTCGCGAAGTCACGTATGCAGCTTGACGTCGCTGTGTCCATCCATTTGAGAAGGATGTTGGTACATCTAGCATATTAGCTAAGGTATCTCTATATCAAAGCAGGCTAAATCCATCCATTGCCATGATAGCTCGGTTCCACTTTTTCGTCATTGATCGTCGTTCCACCAACTTGAACCAGAAGTAGGGTACCGTCAAGTCTTCCCAAGTCCACCAGGAACGCGATGTCACTTGATCCGCCAATCTCCTCCATTTAAAATACATTGAAGCCAAATGGGCGGCTTGGAAAAGATGGGCAAATGATCGTCCTGACACCAGTACAATTTTTTCTATCCCTTGGCTGCAACCAACCATATTTTCTTGGAGAACACATCGCAACGCCGCAACTACTTGACAGATGTGACGTAAGCGCTCCACGAATCAAAACTCCGCCGTCGCTAGATGCAGTATCAGTCCGCTTGAGAAGAAAAAGAAAAGAGGCGACACCTGATAACGTAACAAGGCGTCGATGGTGTATGCAATGGGACATAATCGGCTGCTTGCCCGTCCTGCGTTTCCGGTTGCAAATGACAATGGTCATTGCCGCTCCACGGCACTCGCATGCCGCATGCCGGCTGAAGGGCTAGTCCTCGGACGCCATGCCACGATGGAGCCAGCTGAAGGTACACTGCCAGCAGTAAGCTTGTTGGCGGTGGCACGTATGATCCCTCGATGGACGCTTAGATGGGTGGTGTGCAGGGGACTGTCGTCATAGCCGCCTCTGATAGCTCGGCCGACAGACGACCTGTGCGTCGAAGGAAGAGGGGGCAGCGGGTGCTGACGCCGATCCAACGAGGGAGCGAGTGTGAGGTGTGAGCATGAGCCATGACGAGCACTGGCAGGGGTTTGCATAGCAGGGTGCCCGGAGAAAACACGGCTGCGTTTTCTGGACGCCGGGCTCTATGCTTGGGGCGCTCGCAGGCGGGTACAGCGCATACCAAGGCGACGATAGCGGCCGATCAAACTCGACGACGCGAAGTGATGTCAGTGGGCGCGCGGAAACAAGCGTCGTGACGTCAGTGAAGGTGGGGCGGACCCTGCAGGCTGCACAAGCCAGGAGCAGGACCCTTGGATCCACATCGGGTCCCCGCACCCTCACATACCTGACGTCCTGCAGGGTTGCAACCGTTCGACGCTGTCACTGGCCGCGACGGCGCTTGCGTTCCCCCCATCGCCGTCCCGCTGTTTCGTCGTGGCTGCCCATGGCTTCTCATGCTCCTCGTGCTTGGACTCAGCCGCCGCCGCGTCGCCGCAGTTTGCCGGGCAGCTCCATGTCGGGATGGCACACTCGGTAATGCCTCGTCAGCGCGTCTGCGCGGCTGAATGTCTTTTCTTCCGTGCACAGATCGCACCGAACCTTCTGCTTGCGTGCATTGTGTATGGTGTCCTCGTGCCTCGTCAGGTCGTATGGCCGTGAGAAGACGGCGCTACACGGCTTGCCCGTGCTCGGGTTGATGCGTTCACAACGATGCGGCCCGGCCTGCGTGTTGAGGAAATTCGACGTCATGCCCACCACCTCTCGCGGCGCGCCAAGCACCTGCGTCTGGCGATGACCCTCACGCTTGTGCTTCTGAAGCAGCGACGGCGTCTCGAATCTGAGCGTACAGCCGTGATATGTGCATGTGTATGTGCCGCTATCGGCACCGCATCCCGACGGACGACCAGTGTGTGTTGGTGTGTTGCCTCCAGAGCTAACCGAGCTGGATCCCGACGAGCTCAGTCGCGGCGGTGTGTCGTGGCTCGCCTGCGACCGAGAGACGAAGGGGTATTGCTGAGGCACTTGGATGTTGGACGGCAACTGTGACGATAAGAAGCCAGCCGAGCCAGCACCATGGCTGCCAGTGGCTGTTTGCAGATATGCCTCGTCGACGACGACACCTTTGGCCATTGCATCCATCTCAAAGCTCGTCGAATCCTGGGGAAATAGCGGGAAGTTTGCGTCACCCTCAGCCTCGTTGAACTCAAGAATGGCGTCTTTGGGAGAGATAGTTTTGGGTGTCTCTGGCTCCATGTTTCGCTCTGCCTGCTGCTGAAGCGAAGATGCGTCCTGGCGAGCCTTGCCTTGGCCCCTCATCCGCTGGACCGAGTTGAAGGAATAGTTGTCGTTGGCAGCTCCCACATCGTGAATTGTCGACGACGCAGCGAATGGTGATCCATTCCGAAACGGAGACCGCGCCCTTGATGTCGTCGTCGAGGGCGATTGCCCGGCGCTTAGATGATGGCTGTTGGCGGCGTTGATGCGCTGGCTGAAGACGTCATTGCTGGGCGAGACGGCCACGTGTACCTGGGATGGCGATGCCGAGGTGATGGCGAAGTTGGGGCTATACAGCTCGTCACCGTAGACATCCGTCATAGTCCTGTTCAGCTTCGGGACATTTGTGTAATCTAGGCAGTCGATAAGTAAATCTGAACTGGCATGTTGTCTAGCAAGGGCGGTTTGCCTACCGGCTCTCCTCCTTTCCAAGCGGTCCGGCTCGCCAACGACGTTGGGGGTGGCGGGAGAGTCGCCCGCAACGGAGCTCGCTACCGACGTAGGATGCGATCGACTGGATGCGCCAGCAAAGTCGGGCGCAGGCAGGAGGCCCCTCTCAACACGCAATTTCTTATTGGGGCCTGGTATCGTCACCGGGTAGGCCATCTCGGGCATGGCGCTGTCGAGGTTCTGATAGCCAGCGTAGGCGTTCATGGGCTTGGAAAGCTGGTAGTAAGAGTTGGCTTGCATTGCGGCAGCGTCGTGCGAGTGCATGTCTGCGAGGCCGTCAAGGGCGGCTGAGGAGTCGGTGACAGCAATGTGAGGATTGGAAATATTGCTGGCAAAGGGAGACGCAGGGCCTGCGGATCCGAGCGACGAGAGAGACGACTCTCGCTGGTGTGAGAAGCGGCCGGCCTTTGGCGTGAACTGGGCGGCGGCGCCCCAGGTGTCGGACAGCATGGGCTTGGGAGCGAACGAGGCGGCTTCGGAGCTGCTGAAGTCAAGCGTCGTCGGGAAATTGAGTGCGGCAAGGTCGCGCGGGCAGTTGAAGGCAAAGGCGTGATCGAGCCGCTGCTGTTGCTCGTGTTGCTCGGGGTACTGCTGCTCTCGTGAATACTGGTGATGCTGATCCGTGTGAGGCATGAACGAGATCATGATGATCTAAGATTGGAGAGACGGGTAAGATGTGTTGAATGGGTCCAACCTCAGGCCCTGTGGCGAAAAGCCGGACGACGGGCGCTTTATAAGCCAAGGCCCTGGCTCGGGAGAACCGGCCACAGCGTCAGAGGCACGTCTGTGGTGGTCAGGAAGGGTGCCGCCCAGGCGCAGGCCAGGGATGCACAGGCCGGCCAGCCAGGTGCCAGGGTGCGGGCTGCAGGGGGGTGGGTGGGTGTGTGTGTATCTTAAAGTGCGGTGTCGCTTATGCACTGTACCTCGATTCCTGTACGCTCGCGTCTTGCAGCACCCTCTAGCGTGTCATGCGTTAGAAGCGAAGCAGAATAGCGAAGCCCGAGCGGAGTGTCCCACCGGGTAGACGTGAAGGATAACGGGAGGAGCGGGTTCCAAGCGAGACGCTGCGGCAGAGAGCAGACGTCGGCGCATGCTGGCCGGCTGGCCTGCGAACAAGACGTCGAGACCTGGGGAGTTGACCCAGGCCGCTGCAGCGTAAGGTAGACGCCGGGTGCGTCGAGCCGCGAGTGGGAAGTCGACGCTGTTCGTAACTGACATTCAGGCACGACCGGACCAAGGGTTTGGCACGGGGGTACGGCCGACGTAATGTCTTAAGAACAAGGCTCTGCCCCATGTACGTCAAACGATGTTTTCAGGATTGCTTGTGAAGGATCAGGTTAGTACCTTACCTAGATGGAATCGCACCCAGGCACGATCGACATGTTCCAAGCGCACTGTGCGGGATACCTGCCTTTCCCGCTTTGCTCTGAAGCTGGATCCACTACGCAGCCCAGCGTGTCCATCGACACGGCCGGTGACGTCTTCCGAGGCGCCGATCGAATTCCATCCCTGCCCGGCGCAGCGCCGGATGCGCTCGTCAAGGCATGTTCTTCGCACTTTGCTTTGGATCCGTCGCCCATGTACGGACTAGGGAGTAGTCGTTACTCGTACAGGCATGTTGCTGGGCGGGAAATTGGGGATCCGGTCGAGATGCTCCGTTTGGTCTGGTTTGCCTTCTCGGTTTGCCGGTGCCCAGCCTGCACAGCCACATCAAGCCTCGATGATGACTGGATGTCCAGCCAGCGGCTTCCGCCACAGTCCGCCATATTCCATCGGACCGTCACATGACCCTTCGGCATTGAGCCACAGCGCACTGGCCCGTCGATTCCGGGGTGGTGGACTGATGACTGATGATTCTCAGCATTATTAACCCAACCATGAGATGCCGAGCGCGGAGGACATGGCAACTCCGACGCCGTCTCGGCCACGTAGGGGAAGTGCACCGGGCTGATGAAGGCCTGTCATTATCTTCCGTGGTCACGAGGCCCAGAATGCCCGTTGACATGGCGTGACGGGTCTCGGTGGTCGGGTCCCAACCGGAGCGATGTATCAATTATTCGATAGATCTACAGGTAGGTGCATGCTACTCACCCTTCGTACAGGTAGGTAGGTCTACCTCGCTGGGGACAACTACTCGTCAGGCCGTACTCGTAGGGCCTAGGTGCGGATTACGAGGACTAGATTGACCGGGGTATGACAAAATCGCCGACAAGGCTTCGGAGTCAGCTTGGCAGGCGGCTGATGGCAGTAGTGAGAACCGAGAAGCATGAGATGTAAAATTTTCGTCAGGCAGCCCTGTTCAGCTTCCATGCATTCCTTTCTAGAACTGCCTGGTACTCGCAGTAGCACCGGTGGGCTGCAGCTTGGCTGGATTGCTGGCTCAAGCCGAGGTATTGCACTTCGGCCTGGCCGACTTGGGGAGGGTTCCCCCCCCCCCCTTCCCATAACTCAAGGTGCCGAAGCGCGCCGGCAGCCCACGTTCCGTCTGGGGGCCCGCGCTGCCGGGTCCAAAATTGGTGCTACGAGTACAGTACGAAGCCTGGTGCCTCAGCCACAGTATTCGCGTGTTGGCAGCTCAAGCCCCACGAGTGCTTGCGCTGGTCGTATCGTTACGACAGAGACGGCTGGTGGTCCCGGCAGGACCCTCTTATCATTCGGGCTCAATCGCGTCCAGATCTGGCCAGATGACACGGACGCGGGTGCGGGTGTTCGGGTTGGATATTACCTACAGGTAGGTAGAGATTGACGCCTGCATCGACCCTTGGGTCCTCGGTCCCACAGCTCAAGTTTTCTTCGGCAGCACTCCACTCAACCCAGGGGTCTATCGGCGCGTACATCGCCGGCAGCTGTGGCAAGAAGAAAGAATTCATCTGTCGCAGCAGCTTGCGCCCATGCCACCTGCACGCTTGCGGGGTCAGCCGCTCAAGAGACTCGCGTACTCGTACACGCCAGCTCGCTCTCGGGTGGTGACGGTGACAACGCAAAATGAATGCATCACCTCCGGCGGCCAAGGTCCGCCGATGACAGACAAGCAGTAATATCGGGTAGGGCCAATAAGGTCGGGAACGCGATCATGTGGGCTTTCAGCTCAAGCGCAACGGCCACGAACAACGCAAAGAATATTCCAGGGCCGAGAGCGATGTCAGCGAAGCGTGGTCTCGAATCGCGCCGTCTGGCGATGCACCGGCCGCGCCGTCTCGGGCTGATCTCGGCATGCGACGGCGCAAGCGCTGCCGACGTAGGCGGTGCGCCCGGGGAGCTGACGAACCTGATAGCCCCGGCCTGATTGATGAATCATCCAACCACTATCCATGCTTGTGGGAGTCCCTGCAGGATGAGCGAGCGAGGAATTGCCAAATACCCTGACCATCGACAACAGTCAACAAGGGGGGAGACTGGCAGTGACTCTAGACCGGGCTGTGTCGTTGGCATTGCTCTCGTGACCCGCTACTCGACCAGCCTCGGAGGCCTTGTAGGCACCCAGGTGCCCAACTTTGGTAAAGTTGGAAAGCTTTTTCATGCCTGCTGCAGGTGTTTCGGGCATGCTGGACATGCGAAGACGCCCGTTGCTGCATTTGCGCAGGCGATCCTGTCGATGTGTCCTGAGGTTGGGTGGTAGAATTCCACAGCTATCGACACACCCGTTGATAGCTCGTTTGGCGCCTGGCTGGTGGCAAAGTCGCCTATTGCCCCGCGTTGAGAGCGCTCAAGATTGCTCGAGCAGCCATTGATTTTTCTCCCAACATATTCATTCGTGGCGGGTGTAGGCGAGGGAAGCTCGCAGCAACAAAAAGCTGCAACTTGCGGCTTACTCGGTGCGACCCGCTGGGCGCCGGGTTGACTGACAGCTGCAGATCGGCTGGGGTAGGCGGCAGCCCCAGTGGACCCATTGGAGCATCTCGAGCCGCTCCAACATCAAGGCCCCTGCTAAATTTAGCCCCTGCCCACGTGGTGTTGGTTCCTCGTACTCGTACTTGTACATGTAGGATCCTGTACGGGGGTGTGCTTAGGTAGGTGGTAGAGCATGGCGGCGCAGCAGCAAACACGCCCTGCCTCAGTCTCGATTGCCATGTCGCTGCTGGCGAAATCCGGTGCTGCCCACAATGGCATTCATTCAGCGCCTCTTTGAGAAGACTCTGCGTCTTCTCCACCGGGGTGGGAGATGGGGTTTCGGTGAACCTGAGCGTGCACCTCGTGTCCGGTCCCCTGCTCGTTCAGGCTGCACACGCCCTCCCTTCAACTCCCAGGAATGGCATCGTATCTATGAATGTGATGAGGCCGCACCCTCGCATTCTGCAGCCTGGCTCACATGCAAGTGATGCAGACTTTTCCTCCAAAGACTAGACGGCCAGCTCCCAAGTCTGGAAGAGGGTATGCGGCGCTGCCATCCAAGACAGGCCTCCGACTACCGTCAGTGCAACCCAGAGTCGCATATTTGATGTTCTTTTTTGTGGGCTTGCATGTGAACTACCTTGCGCTGTTCACCAGAATATCCTAGTATGCATGGCAGGTGACGCGACCTTACCTGCGTTTGGCGAGGGAGGAGTCCATGTCAATTCTAAAGCAGGCCAATATCGTCGCTGATAATAGCAGCCCCAGCAACTACTTTCGGGTCACCCTGCGGTAACGTGGCGCGAAATTGCGTGTTGCGATGGCTACTGGTCGTGTCCCTACCTCGCCAAGCAGCAGCAGCAGCGAGTCTTGCCGTCGTCCCATGGGTATGAGCCTGCGAAGCGCACCCGGTCCTTCTGACGATGGGGTAGGCGTAGCTACCCCTGCGGGCACTCTCATCCTTCGGCTGTCGTGTACGCTCGTGGGTGCGCGTGCCTGGCAATGACAACGGGACGGCAGTGACGCGTCACGACACGTGTCGCGTCTACGAGGCACATGTGTGCGAAGCAGGTGGTCAAAATTGCTGCGTGAGCAAGTTCCATTACCCCAAATGTAAAGCCGCCGTTTCCCTTGTATGGTACAAAACACCCGCATGTGGAAAAAGCAAGACCCGAACCCGTAGTCATCATGGAACACCCTACATGGCCCCACGCGATGGGGAATACAACCCGACGCGTCCAAGGCGGACAAATTTCGTAACGGACATGCAAAAACAGACAGCGCTTAACCACCGAAACCGTACAGAGTGCGGCCTTGTCGCTTCAGGGCGTATACGACGTCCAGCGACGTCACGGTCTTCCGCTTGGCGTGCTCGGTGTATGTGACGGCGTCACGGATGACACCTTCGAGGAAAGTCTTGAGAACGCCGCGGGTCTCCTCGTAGATCACTGCAGGCATCGCGTCAGCACATTTCGTTGTTGTAATGGGCGACGCGCGAGACGCGTCCGGGTGTTGGTTGACATACTGGCAGAGATACGCTTGACACCACCACGACGAGCGAGGCGTCGGATAGCGGGCTTGGTGATACCCTGGATGTTGTCGCGAAGAATCTTGCGATGGCGCTTGGCACCACCCTTGCCGAGGCCCTTGCCGCCCTTGCCGCCTGGTGAACGGATGTCAGTCATGAAGAGCTCTAGTGTTGGTGCAAGTGGCATTGGGTTGAAGACTCACGTCCAGTCATATTGATGGGAGGGGTGTGTTGTGTGTTGGGAGTTGAGGGAAAGTTGGTTGTGGTGGCAGAATGGAGTTACTGTGATATTGCGGGTGATGGAAAGGGTAGAAAGAGTGGCGGCGGACGAGCTTAAGTACAAGTGGGCCAGACCACAGATCAGTTGATTGACTGCAGCGAGTGATTGGGGCCGATGGAGAAAAAACAACACTCCACTGCCAGATTGGGGAGTCGACGCGCCTGTCTCCCTGCGGGTGCAGCAGGTGGGGAAAAGCCAGCCGAAATGCTGCACTGGGGCACGAGACGAGACAGCCGCATCGAACTACCGTCCAATGGCGACGCTGGGAAAATGCCTTTGTCGATGCGAGTCGTTCGTGGAATATCGACGTCTTCGCTTGCTTGCGCATGCATCCATCCCCGCACTTCCGAGGCTATCTCCCCGTTCGAGATGGGGGCAGTCTTGTGCTTTGACGCTCCATCTGCCGCGCCAATCCTGCTTCGTCGTGTTTGCGGTGCTGCTCTAGCTTGCTAAGAGGGCCAAGCCCGTGCTGTGGATGGAAGTAGGGGTGGCGGCGTGTACGGAAAGTTGGCTACGCTGCTGCATGGGGAAAGAAGTTATGAGTCACTCTATGGACAATATGTTGCCACTCCAGAGAGGCATGGTAGGGCTGCAGCCTGAAGTAGTTGCCTGATCTTGTGACGCCGTGAGCCTACGCTGTTTTGCTGCCAGTATTACCGGATATGATGGGCGATATGATTGAGCATTGGGAATTAAAAGCTACTTTCGTTTGTCATTGCCTTTGTCCTGGGTCTGCACTGGCTGGGCGCGGTTGCGTGTCATTTTCCATATTCCCGAAACGGTCCGTAGTTTATTGAGTCGTGTACGCGATGGCTCACGGTTGAAAAGAGTTGGGTGACACAACCAGCCCCAACTAAGGTACCACAGCACGGGCTGAGAGCACTACAAGATTTACACAAGTCAAAAATATAACATGCCTCGGTAGCAATGGAGCCACACTCGTGATCGGTTGTAGTCGTAAAGCTTGTCACGCAACACTAGATGTACATTGTCGTGCTCTTGGAGTCGTACAGGGTAGCTACGTGTTGTCAATGGTTGGTGGCGCACCCAGTCCTGCCTTTCGTCATGGAGAAGCAAACGGTCCGCAAGGACGGGGCGATTTGTCGTAAGATTAAAGCGTGGTGTGGCCAATCAAAAATCGGCGCACGATGGGAGGGGGGCCCACTGCGGATTTCCGCGTTGGGTTACGCCAGGGCCGGCATTGAATTTCTAGGCCAAGCAGCCGGCGCGTGTTTGTTTGCAGGCAGGGCGCAAATGCCCGTGTTTTGCTGTGCCCTCGCGCAGGGGGGGAGGGATAAGCACGCGGGTGGATTTCATTGGTGGAGACTCCAATTGTCCCGCCTTCTCAACAGAGTCTCAGCCCTTGTGTGTGCATCTGTCGATTTAGGTAAGGTGGCCAGGCTGCCCCCCCCGGCCGCCACCCACTTGGTTCCCATTTAATGATTGCAACCAAATTCCAAGGCGCGCGCACAGCCGACCCCCAAGGAAAAAATAACAACTGCACCTCACACGCGGGCGCACGGCCCACTTTCGAGCACTATTGCACCCGCTCCTTTCAGATCAGCCGCCGCGCCTGGCACCCGCTAGCCACAGGTATTAAAGCGCCCCCCCCGCCGCCTCCGTTTCCGAACTTTTCCTCCTGCATCTCACACACCCACTTCTACATCACACCCCACAACAACACATCATCAACAACCCGCAGCAATGGCTCGCACCAAGCAGACTGCCCGCAAGTCCACTGGTGGCAAGGCTCCTCGCAAGCAGCTGGCCTCCAAGGCCGCCCGCAAGAGCGCCCCGTCCACCGGTGGTGTCAAGAAGCCCCATCGCTATAAGCCCGGTACCGTCGCTCTCCGTGAGATTCGACGATACCAGAAGTCGACTGAGCTGCTCATCCGCAAGCTCCCCTTCCAGCGCCTGGTAAGCAGTCCTGCAACATGACGCGCCGCGCGCATCACGACACTAACCGAGTCACACAGGTCCGTGAAATCGCCCAGGACTTCAAGAGCGATCTCCGCTTCCAGTCCTCCGCCATCGGCGCCCTCCAGGAGTCCGTCGAGTCGTACCTCGTCTCCCTGTTTGAGGACACCAACCTGTGCGCCATCCACGCCAAGCGCGTCACCATCCAGTCCAAGGACATCCAGCTTGCCCGCCGCCTGCGTGGCGAGCGCAACTAGACGATGGGGATTGGGACAGCGGCCTTATGACTTTGCTTTGACACGGATGGAAATCATGGGTTGGGGGTTAACCATGGCGTTACAATGAGAGACTTGCTTTTGCTCTACAGTTGGGATGTACATTATGCCAGGCGACAACGCAGCCTGCAGATGCTGCCAAATGCAACGGACCGAGACGGTCCATGACTTATTTGACAATCAAACATGCCCTGCCCACCGTGACACGTGAATGACGCGACGAGCCACGCGATGTATCAACAAACCGCGCGCACACTCCATGTGAACGACTCCGGACAGCCGACGCCTGGCTGTCGCAAATGCGCCACCTTTGCCAGTCGCGATTCACGTCGTTGGCCAACAAGCCGACGCGGAATAGGTACGATGGGCCACCAGTGCGGCTCACTTGCACATGTTCGGCAAAATGGTTACTCAAGTTCGCGAAGGGTCGGCGATGAAGTACTCGTAATTAAAGCACGACGTGTCCAGGCACCAGCGATACGCCTTCAACTATCAAAGCATTGTCGACAGAGCATTCACATTCATGGATACAGCGTCGCCCCTGCTTGTCCCGCTCATCACAGCAGCGCCTTCCACAGGCCCGTGCTTGGTCGCGGCAGCCCGAGAAATGCTGCTACTTGGCCGAGATGGTCGACACCCCAGAAGGACTCCGTGTCGCCCGCGGCGTTGGTGCACAGCATCCACGGCAGGCCAAAGGCGCCTGAGCCAAAGGCCTCGTCCGTGTTGTGCTGCAGCGCGGCCTTTCCCGCGGCCGGGGCGGCGGCGACGACCTTGGCCGCCTCTTCTGCGCCGAGCACACGGTCCAGCAGCGGGGACAGCACCTCAAGCTTGTGCGTCTCGCGGTGCTCGACCCAGAAGTCGTGGTAGAAGGCGTCGAGCGTCCGCGCGAGCCGCTGCTGCCTGTCAGCGCCGCCGCGGCGTCCATCAGCCTCATCGAGCGCCGCGAGGTGCCGCATTGTTGTGAGTGTCATCGGCGGGAAGTTGGCCGGCCCGTCATGCGCCATTGGCACTTACAGCGTCTCGGCCCAGCGCTGCCGCTCGCGCTCGATCCAGCGGTCCTTGTCTGTGATTGCCGTAGTCAGCGAGGAGACAAGGAGAGGGGGTGAGAGACGGATATAGAGAGAGAAGCACAGAAGGGGGAGGCCAACTTTTGATGTTCAAGGGCGGCGTGTTGCCGCAAGCCTTCATCAGACCGCCCAGGAAAATTGGCACGTACGTAATGTCGCACTTTTGGAACACGGCATGGTTCTGCCGGGAAGTGTCAGCGCTGCCATCACAGCATCGAGCCAGACTGGCTTGCACTCACCCGGAGGACGTGGTAGGCAATGTACGCGAACGGGCTCACTGTGTCCACGTAGAGCGTGATCTTGGGGACGGCCGCCATGTTGGGACACGGGAGCCAAGAGTGCGAAGACTTGTTCGCATATGGACAAATCAACGCCTTTCTTTACACGGAATGATGTAACGAGCAACAAGGGAATAAATGAAGAAGATGCGAGTCGGCAAGGAATGAATGAACGCCGCGCCCTTCTCCGCCCGCCCGACAGGCCGACTTGAGGCGGCCGAGGGCCCTAGCGGGTTGAGCTACCTTGGCAGTACTGGGACTGAGGGGAGTCGATGCTGCGCACTACCGATCGCCACACGCCAAGGCACATTGCCCGACTCTTACTTGTGCTGGCTGTTGGTGCTACTCCGGACCAATGCATGGGCCTCGGCCCATTCGCGTGCTACTGAGTACGGACATGGCAAGTTGAACCACGAAACCGACAACACTGAGTCTCTGCACCCCGTTTCGAGTCACTAGAAACGCTCAGAGTAGCTTAGGTACTCTGCACAGAGTATGTGGAATCACTCTCTTCACGCACTCAGCCAACCCCGCTCCATCGAGCTGCCATACCCGGATGCTTCCCCGAGTCCTTGATCAACGTGCAAATGGCCACAGGCTTCAAGATGCTACAAGGCACGAGGCACAGGCGCATACATACGGACATGGAGCCGGACACCAACTAGAATTCGAATCAACGCATACCACAAGTCGGCAAATATACCTTGGGCTGCTACCTTACGTGAAGGACGTACTGGTCATCCCTGACGCGGCACTATCTGCGGGCCTCTCTCGCAGCTCCTTGCGTGCCATTGACATATCGCTCGGGGCACAGTCACGGAAAATGAACGAAAAACGTAGGCAACATCCTATACAACGGAAACAAAGACCGGCTAATGTCGATTCGCACCTAAAGACCTCCACAGATACAGACACATACCTGGACAAACTCGGGCACGGCCGCTAACCACATGCACACAGCATGTAGATCCCCACACTCACTCATGACTGCAATCCCAACTACATGCAACAAATTCCTTACGCGAGCGAGTCCACGTGATACGTTGGCAGCTGCGTCAACACGTCAAACCCACCCGTGCCCACCCTTCCCATTTTGCCCATCACCAAGCGACTGCTCGGCGTCGTCAGGTCGTCCCAATCGCCGTCCAGCACCGCATCTTTGAGGAACGCGAGCGTCGTCTCGAAGCTCATCTTGGTGAATGGGCTGACGTTGCCCTTGAGGCCCATGCGGCTGAAGGCTGTGAAGTCGCCGTTCCTCGTCATGTAGTCGGCAATGAGGTTGAGATGCCGGTTGTCTACCTTGATACCGTGCGAGCCGAAGACGCCCGCCAGCTCGCCCACAATGTTGCTGCGGCAAGCCTCTACTCCGTACACGGCCAGTACTGCTCCAATGTCGTTTGTCTGGATCCGGTTCGGATTGATGAAGTCGCTGTACCTCTGCATGGCCCGCAGGTTCACGCCCGACGTGTGTATCACAATGTCGTCCTTGGCCTCCAGCGTACACGAGTCCACGCCTGGAATCTGCTGCACCACCGTCTTGCGGATTGCCTCTTGCACAATGTTGAGCATCAGCACCTTGGGGATGACAGAGTCAAACTCGAGCGTCGTGTTGCACCACCCGCCGCGCTTCTCGTCGCATTCAAACCCGGTCACTTCGGCGTAGGCATCGAGTACACGCTCCGCACGCGCCTTGGCCGACCACGTCGCACCATCCGCGTTCTCGCCCTCGTCTTCAGAATCCGAGTCATTCCCTCGATCAGCCAATTGCCGTGTGGGACTGCCACCGATGCCCTCGTCTTCCATTTCGCTGGACTCTCTCTCATTCGCCCGCTGTACTGCATCGTCCTCGTCATCGTTAGGCCCGTAGGAGACTGCTTCGCTGCGGTTTGCTCGTTGCTTGGCATTGGTTGCATCGTCATCGCCCGCATCGTCGTCGTCGCCGTCACCCCGAGCTTCGGCGCGGGGTTCCGGCACCGCCATCTCTACGACCCCGGCTTTGACTCCGATTTCTGGCGTCGCCGTTGTAGCTTGAGCCTGACGCTTCTTGATCTCCTTCTTCACGAGAGACAGCATAACACGAAGAAGCTTCTTCTCCACCGTGTCCAGGACATCAGAGACTCCGATGGCGTACGTCTTGGAGTACTCCTCCGAAGAGAAGAACTTGAGCTTGACTTGGTAGATCTTGGCCAAGCCGTAGATTTTTCCACGGTCAACAGTCTCTTCCACAGCAACGCTATCCAGGATCTGCCCCAGGCGAAGGACGCTGATGGATTTGGCAAACACCTCGGCATCGTCGGATGAGAGCTCTTCGATCGGGTACAGGGACATGGAGGGGGTGGAAATGTCCTTGCTAGCAGTCATCAAAATCTCGCGGAGCCTGGGAATACCCAGGGTAACGTTCTTAGCAGAATGACCCGCCAAGTGGAATGTGTTCAGAGTCATCTGTGTAGACGGCTCGCCCACAGACTGCCCAGCCACGATGCCCACGGCCTCACCTGGCTCCACGAGCGACCTCAGATACTTCATCGCGAACAGCATCTCCGCGTTCTTGCGATTCAGAGTCACATGAGATGAGCTGTGCCAGCTGTTGCCGCCCTTGTCGCTTTTGTCACCCTTATCCCGCACCAACCCGTCGGCGTTGTCCTTCAAGTAGCTTGTCATCGCGTCGTAGAACGTCTCGGACGTGGCGAATGCATTGGTGGCCGGGTCGAAGTTTGCTGTCAGGGGGTCCTTGCCGTCCGGATCGAGGGCCTTGGCGTGTTTGACGGCGCTCTTCATGTATTTGGAAAAGGCGGCGCGATTGGCGCCGAGACGCTCTCCCACCTTGGGGTCGTATCGAAGCTGTGCCGCCTCGGACGCAACGTTTTGCAAAATGAATTTGAAATCAGACAGGTACTTTTGCTTGGTAACATCGAGCCCGTCTTCGCCGTAGAGAAATTGAATCATGGAGCCGTCGGCGTCTCGGACCGTGGTGTCGTACGCAACCGAGAGCCCCTCCATGCCCTTGATCACACATCTCTGCAAGTATCCCGAGCGCGACGTCTTGACAGCGGTATCAATGAGTCCCTCTCGCCCGGCCATGTGATGGAAGTAGTACTCTTGAGGTCGGATGCCCGTCAAGAACCGGTTCACGATGTAGCCGCCAGCTCGGATGTGCGTCTCAAAGGGCTTGAAGCACGGCAAGGTCTTGCCGCTGACCATTAGAGGGACACGCCTTCCTTCCAGGACTTGTTGGCCCAAGTTGCATGAAATGAGAGATGCGTTAACTCTGGAGCCTTTGGCACCCGAAGTTGTCATGGCCTGCATCTGGTTCTTGGGAAATGGCTTCTCAAGACCATTGGGGATGCAGGCTCTCTGGACGGCGTCCGTGATTTTTGCACTACCCTGATTCATCAGGAGATCCAGACCTTCTTGCTTGCCATCGTCGCGCAGAACCTCTTCCAGGCGCTCCAGGAGCAGCGGATTCAGCGGATCATCCTGCTGTCCCAGAGAGACGTATTCGGAGGCGACCTTTACGCCCACTTGCCCAGCAGATTGAAGCTCTCGCAGTCGTGCAGTTTCGCCTTCCGGCGTAAGCCTGAGGTCGTCCATGCCACATGAGAAAGCCCTCATGTTGAGATATTTGGTCAACAGTCGGCCGAGGCAACTCAAGAGTTTACCCGCGACGGCCGGCCCGTAAATTTCGTGAACAGCATGGATTAGACCACCTGAGCTGGGGCCAATTTGCGACTTGTCGAGGATGCCGGTAATGAATTCGCCTTCCTGGATCAGCACTATGCCTTCTTCCGAATTGGCACCCCATTGCTCTGGCTTTATTTGCGTGTCTTCCCGCATGGTCAGGCCGCCGCAATTGGGGGGCTGCATATTCATGAGGATGGTCGTGATGACTTGCTTTCCGGTCCATCTTGGCACAGGTTTGATGATCGCCGGCGACACAAGCTGGATCCTCTCCCCGAGAATGTGGCCACTCTCCGGTCGCAACGCATTGTACACCAACTGATGGTAGTCGCCACGGCTGAAGAAGGTATCGCGACTGCACAGGGTCACCGAAACAGAAATGTGATCTTGGATCAGACCTCTCAGTGGCTTGCCAGCAGTGCCGGATAGATACTGGTGGTCTGTGTCGGCAACTTGCAAGGCTTCAGCTCGTGCAACCTCGTTTTGCGGGAAATGCATATTCATCTCATCGCCGTCAAAGTCGGCATTGTAGGTGTTGCAGTTGGCGTAGTGCATTCGTAGCGTCTTCTCACCCGGGAGAACTCGAACGCGGTGACCCATAATGGACGGCTTGTGCAGCGTCGGCTGGCGGTTCATCAAGACGACGTCGCCGTTAGTGAGGTGACGGTGCACCTTTTTATTTCTCATCCTAGCCGCGTTGCTATTCGTCGGCGCGAGCAGCTGGTTTGCGAGAGATATGCGCTCATCCACAGACTTTTTCCGTAGATTGACAATCTGGCCATTCTCGTTTTCGATCGCAAAGGCTCCAGGCCACTTGTCAACGCCGTTTATGACAGCCTGCTGCATGTCTCTAAAGTTGTGGCTTGTGACGGGCTCCGGATAGGTGAGCTTCTTGGCGAAGACGGGCGGGACACCAATCTCATTGGTCTCGATGTTAGGGTCCGGGGAGATGACACTTCTGGCGGCGTAGTTGACTCGTTTACCCATCATGTTCTTCCTGAAGAGACCCTCCTTCTTCTCCAGCAACTGCTTGATGCCGTCCTCGTTGCGTGCGGCGGCGGCGCCTTGAACAGGGTTTTTGGTTTTGTCGATGAGCGAGTTCACTCCGTCCTGCAGTTCAGTCCACGCTTGGTGCATCTGGGTAATGTCTCCCCTTTTTTCCGCCAATGCGCCATATACCTGAGCGATCTTGCCACAGCTTCTCAAGATGGACTTGTACAGTGAGTTCTGTTGCGCTTCGGCGATCTGAGACTCGCCAGTCCGCGCCTCAGGTCGGTAGCGATTGGGTGGGACGAGAATGCAGGTCACGAAGAACATGTCTGGGGTGACCGCGGGTGAACTTCGCGTCGGCGGCTTTGCATTGTAAAGAAGGGCCAGGACTTCTTGCTCTTTCTTGAAAAGCTCCGTCAGACGCGCCTTGACCTCCATCGAGCTGATATACCTCTGCGAAGAGGCGGGGTCTACCGACTCCGCGTCGGGCATGTCGACATCATCCGATGACTCGTCAGGCTGTGGGCTAGATTCTTCGCGACCTGGAGAGCCAATATCCGCGACACCCTCGTCGGAAGCGTAGCCGTTGGACTTGCGGGCCGACTTTTCCTGGTGCACACGTGCCATGGCGTCGTCCCATTTGAGGTTCTTCTGTGCCATCTTGGCCTGGTCCTTGGAAGACAACGACTTCTCGAATATTTTGACAGATCGATCTTTCCGATACGACGGCGAAATGCCGCCGCAGCTGGAACAGAGCCTCTTGTTGATGATCTCGGCCAGCAACTCCTTGATGACCTCTCGGCGCATCTCGCTAGCGCCTTCGTGCTTTCCCTTTTTGGCGTCATATCGTTTCAGCTTGCTCCCGCGGATGCATTGCTGAACGTACTTTTCACGGGCGCGGGTGACGTTATCGATGGAAGAGTTTCCCTCCTCCTCAGCCTCGCTGTCGCCGAAGCCAAGGGAGTCTTGCAGCTCCAAGGCAAGCTCATTCTCTCCAATTGAGCCTACAATGTGGGCCTGCTGAATCAGGCCGTGTTGGAGCAGGCGGAGCTTGCAAAGGTATTTGTGTAGCTCCTTGGGAGGCAACCGGAAGCCCTTGCAATACACGCATGTCGCCCTAAGCAATCGATAGGCCTGGTCCATAAAGACGGGATGGTAGACGGGGCCGGGGAGCTGGATGTGGCCGGGATGTCCGGGGCACGCGGCCTGGTTGAGGTTGCACGTCGAGCATCTGCTGACAATCAGTTTCGGTCTGCAAAGGGTCAGCGGGAGTACAGGCTCAAGCACTCACGGAGCATCGCCCCATGACCCGAGCGCTGGATCATAGAGACCGCCGGGGACGGGGTTGAGCAGGTTGTCGAAGGTGCTCTCATTCTCGATGCGCTTGACGGAGATGGCTCGGATCTCCTTGGGGGAGAGGAACGTGAACTCGACACTCTCCACCTCGGAGGAGACGGGCTGTGCGATATTCATGGTTGCGCTGAAGCCCGGGGAGGCGCATCAAGAAGAGTAGAGACGGGTGGACGATTTGCACACCAAACTCATCCGCAAGAAGACGACTCGTGACGGCGGGGAGCATCCAAGGTGAATAAATTTTTGGCGGTCCAGAGCGGCAGAATTTTGCCCGTTGGAAACGGGCGGGTCACTCCACGACGCCGCCGGCACTGGCGCGGCGCAAGACCACTGAGCAAGGGACCTTGGTCCACTGTCGCACAGCCCGCCACTCATCTCAGCCGCTGCAATTCTCCGCGCTCTCTCCACTGCCTGCTCGTGTCCCACCCCCAAACTACTTCAACAACATCGCCAACCGCCAGCGCACGCGACGACCCAGACTGGAACTCGTTGCTACCCGCCAGTCACCTGGGCTGCGCGACTCGGAGCAGACGGACGCGTTGTTGCATCTCCTGCTCGCCGGTTCTACTGCTGAAGAGGCCTACTTCCAGCTCAACCATCGACGCAGCTGCGGCGAAAGACCAATCACCCGTGCGGGAGCCGCGACGTCGCATCTTTCGAGACCACACACACGGGATGGATCCCTCGCAGCCAGCGGGCCTGGGACCTCGTCACGATGCCTCTTCGCGGGTCCAGAAGCCCGAGTCTGCGGCCGACAAGATGGCTGCTCTCAAAGCTCGCGTTGCCGCCGCCATCGGCACCAGCAAGGCTAAAGGAGGCCTGAACGTCGGACTACATCCGGCCCTGGAAGACCTGGGTTCATGGAAATCGCAGGCCAGAAGCAGAGACAGCTCGAAGACGCAGCAGCGCCCCCTGCCCGAGCCTGTCAAATCTCCCCATGGCGCGCAAGCCGTTGGCTCCGCACAGGCTGGCCGAGCAGACCAGCAAAGAGGCCAGAAGAACCCCTACTTCGATGAGAACCTGGCGTCCCAGGCAACTGGAAGCAAGCGACGAGAGCCAAAGCGTTTGGTCTTCAACCAAAAGGGAAAATACATTCAGCAAGCCACCGCCCTCCGCCGGCAGGCCGCCCTGGAGGCAATGAAGAAGCGTATCGCGGAGCAAACACGAAAGGCTGGCATTGATGAGGACCTAGACGTCGAAAAGAATTTTGTGGTGCAGGCGCCACCCGATATTGAATGGTGGGACGAAGGCCTCGTTGATGGGCAGAACTACGAGGCCATCGACGACCCTGAAATGCTCAAATTCACCACGCCGGACAGCATTGTGACCGAATACGTGCAGCATCCCGTCGCAGTCGAACCGCCTCAGGATCGTCGCGCGCCTGCAGCGAAGCCAATGTTCCTGACCGCAAAGGAGCAAGCAAAGCTTCGACGCCAGCGCCGAATGGCAGAGCTCAAGGAGATGCAGGCAAAGATCCGACTCGGCTTAGTCCCAGCACCGCCCCCCAAGGTCAAAAAGGGCAACCTGATGCGTGTTCTCGGAGATGTTGCTGTCAAAGACCCCACAGCGGTCGAGGCAAGGGTGAATCGCGAAATCGCCGGCCGATTCCAACAGCACGTTGCAGCCAACGAGGAACGACAATTGACGAAGGAGCAGAAGCAGGAGAAACTAACCAAGAACCAGCAGACGGATGCGGACAAGGGCATTCATGTCTTGGTATTCAAAATCACGAGCCTGGCCAATGGCCAGCACCGTTACAAGATCGGAGTCAACGCTGAACAGCTGGGACTCACAGGTACTTGCATCATGCACCCCAAGTTTAACCTGGTAGTCGTCGAGGGCGGAGCGTGGAGCATCAACAAATACAAGAAATTGATGCTCAACCGCCTGGACTGGACGCAGAATACCCCGTCGAAAGCGCGGGATGAGCCAAGGGACACCGCCCGCGATTGGCTTTTGGCCGAGGCTCAAGATGGCACCCTAAAGGACATGTCTCTCAACGAGTGCAAGCTCATCTTCGAGGGCGAGCAAAAAGCACGGGTGTTCCGGAAATGGGGTAGCAAGGTGTGCGAGACGGACGCTGAGGCAAGAGAGGCCCTGGCACGTGCCAAGATGGACAACTTCTGGGCACTGGCCAAAGGCATTCCCTAGGTGCATCAGCTCTCGACGAGTGGTCTGACTCGAGCTCAGCTTGAAAAGCCGACGTGGGTGTCGGCCACTGGTGGGCCTTGCAAGCTCTTCTGGAAGCGAGTGCAACCTAACCCGCAGGGCCGACATGTCGGGATGAAGGAGGCCTCCACGATGCTGGTGTCAGAGTGGCCTGGAGACAAGTGGTGGGAGTGTTGCTGAGTCTGATTGATCCCAACACATTGCCAGCACGCAAGGACACAAGTTGAGAAGGACTGCGAAGTTGTTGATTGACAAACACAGGCGATGAGAAGGGGCGGACGAAAGCCGCTTGTGTTTCCTTGTGGAACTCTGCTAGCGGAGGGTGCTGTTGATGTCGAGCTGTTTTGGACAGAATCGGCAATGATACTGGATATCATGTCGGGCCGTTCCCATACGAGCAATGGCCGAGACTACCTTAGAGCAGCATTAGGTCTACCAAGCCAACAACCACTGCCCAGCCCATGCCTGTTTTGGCCCGCAGCTGTCCCTCATGGTCTCGAGGCGCATTACTGTTGCACTATCTAAATAAAACAATCAACGGAAAGTGTACCTCAACCGCAGTACCGTGGCCGCAACAACGTCCCTGGCTGCCAGGTTGCATGCAAGCACATGAATATCGACGTCATGCTCTGTAAAGCTAGTCATGTGCAAAATAATGGGCCATAGCCCCCATGAAGGGAAATTCAGTCGTATGCCATCCGATATAAATTTCCCGATGCCTCACTGAGGCTGCCTCAAATATGAACTAATCGCCCCCCCCCGACCTCTCACATCTCGCGAGCAGTGCCGTCCATTGGTAGCGCTATTCGAAGGGCACCCAGGAGGACACTTCAGGCACCAGCGTTCCATACATCCAGATGGACTTCACGTCTCTGTCATTTGTCGTCGCCATCGCTGCCTGGGAACGTCGAGGAGCGGCGGCCCAAATCTCAGAGGCTGATCCGAGGCACCATTACGAGTATATGAATGGCTTGGATTGACTTGCATTCGAAGGGCAACATGTGATCAT
The DNA here is from genome assembly GCA_024340015.1 of Tolypocladium ovalisporum. Classification (NCBI taxonomy): domain Eukaryota; kingdom Fungi; phylum Ascomycota; class Sordariomycetes; order Hypocreales; family Ophiocordycipitaceae; genus Tolypocladium; species Tolypocladium ovalisporum. The sequence goes on from JALHBZ010000095.1 coordinate 36,036, forward strand.
ACTACATTAATCTCAATCTTGGGTAGCAGAGGACCCCAATCAATGCTAACCCAACTGTCCCACGCTGACCACCCTGGCCTGCGCCACTCTGACACAGCCCAGGAAAGTCGGGATGCTGAAGTAGTGATGTTCTTCGGCTCGCAATGTACCACAAACGGCATGTGATCGAAAGCCGTCTGGGCTCGCAGTAGCTATCGGAGCGACAGCATTCATCTTGAAACTATACTAGTCTCGTGGTTTTTGTCTTTCCCCCCTAATGCCCCCGAATCTTTGTCTACACGCCAAAATCTTTCTCTTTTAGCTCTAGACACGATCCGTACATCGGAATCCATGTACGACATGTTGATAGCCCATTTCTACACAACCCGATTAAGCTATGCTGCGCAGGAAAACAGACACTCCTTTTGTATGGAAGCCCGATCGGCCGACCCGATCTGCTGGGTCCATGCCATCGTGACCGTGGTTCTCGGATCGCAGATCCAGTGTTTCGATATCAAATCTCTTGGAGCACCCGTCCTCCATGTGCCTGGACAAGCCGATTTTGTTAGCTCGTGCTCAACTCAACAGCTCCGTTGGAATCTCACCTCCGTAACGTGTCCTTGCGAGCGAAGAGACGCCCGCAGAAATCGCAGCGGTGATTGCGTTCCTTCTTGTGCACGCTCTGGTGATGCCTTTGGAGATCCGTCTTGCGGACAAACTTCTTGTCGCAGCCACTGACAGAACACGGGAATGGGTACTCGCGTTGCTCATCGTGGGTTTCCATGTGCGACTTGAAGTTGTAACTGCGGCTGAAGAATTTGCCACATCCCTCAACGCTACATTGAAAGTTGGCTTCCTCCTTGGTTGTGTGTTTCCGAGGACCTCGCCGCGACCGCGTCAGGCTTGCCGAGCGAGTCGCAGCACTCGTTGCAGCTGGCCTTTCACACGGAGACATTCGCGAAGGAGGAAGCCGTAATGACTCGCAACTCTGTTTCCTCCACGATGATGCAGGATTTTCGGCGACGAATTGAGGCGCGGCCAGATGAAACGAAGACATTGCAGGGGGATAGTGAGGCTGGAGACCTCCGGCGACTGCATAAATCGGAGCCTCTAGTAACGGTCCGCCCAATGAATCGAGGTCCATCTTGACTGCTTGTGTCATGTGTTGTGCGCCGAACCCAAAGGACGCTCGAGTGCTTGTTGAGCCATTGGATACTGAATCATTGTGCGCTAAATGTGACGGCAGGCGTGTTGCTGTACAGCTGCTGGAAGAGGCCAGGTAAACGCCTCCAGGGGGGTATTGTGCGTGGGACAGTTCGGATCCGTAGTCTGCGAAGGGATCATAGTCGGCAGAAAGGACGTTAGGGCCGGCCGAGGAAGACACATGTATCGCGCCGAATGCTGCCGAAGCTGTGTCTGAGTATCTCCACCCTGAGTCAGCCATGTTGACGCGGGGGGGGGGGGGGC
>JALHBZ010000095.1:37708-69941 GCA_024340015.1 Tolypocladium ovalisporum
GGATAGCTGGCTGCTGCAGCCTCCAACGGGCAATCCGAATCGAAGACACAGCTGGGTGACTGTGACAACGTTTGCTGTGACAAGGTCGGCGACGGGATGATGTATGGAGGAGTGAGGTCCATATCGAACGCCGTTGACGGCTCGTGTGCCCCGAAGCTTCCAGGTAGCCGGCTGGCGCGCCGCTGTATTGACCAATTATGATGGATCGATCGCAAGAGATGATACTTGTATCATGGCCTTTCTGTCTGCGAGCGAAATGACCAAGGCTATCGGGAAAGCCTTCTCACCCGCGACGGTCCTCCTTACGGGGTTGGAGACCAAGATCGCGAGGACGGAGGTGGAGAAGAAGCGCGCCAATCAATCAGTTGCGGAGGTATTGGCAGCCGGCTCTGCGGCGAATTTGGTACCTTAAAAGAAGACGCCCACCAAAATCTTGCTTGTACGTCCGTCGCGCGAGATGATGGGTCCTAGAGTGGATGTATGTGGTGAGGTGACTGGGTGCTCCGCGGAGAGGCCTAGAAGCAGTTTGGAGGATTCGAAGGGCCAAGATATTGTGAGGTAGACGGAAGAGGAAAGTATATATCAAAAGAAGCCCTCTTCTTGACAGGAAAAGTATTCCACGGCAGTGGGTCGACAAACTGGATGTGAAGACTTCCCGACGGGAGAGAGGAGGGGGGACCGGCCGATCTGTACAAGGCATGTATCCGTGGCTGCTGGGAGGATTCGGGCTGCATCTGCATGAGGGCCAACGCAGGGTCAGATCATCACCATATGTACGTGTTCATTCTGTGATTGTCTGGGAAGGGGGGTGGAGGGGGTTCCTTTGGAGCATCCGTTGGAGATGCTGCGACAGGGTGAGCGCCGTCACTGGATCGGCTGGAGCCCATGCACAAGCACAGAATACGGAGTAACGTACGGATACTTCCTAATTTCGATGGGAGAGCAACTCCATGCATCTCCAGCCACCAACCAAGACGACGGACAGACCTCGAGCCCCGTCATGGCCTGGCCAGGGGTCCCACAGCCCTCAGCCCAGTGACAGATCTTGGGGGTGAGCATGCTCAAGAGTCTAGTGTCAACGTGCCGATTGGCACGCCTCGTTAGCCGCATCGTCGGGTCTCTTTGTGCGGATTCAGTTGCTGCCAGCAGGGATAGTTGGGGGATTCGAACGTCGCGTGGGGTGGCGCAGAAGGTGACGCTTCACTGCGCGATGCTCGGACAGTTCCTCTTCTGTCAGACGTCGTGACCGCGCGCCACAACAACGGGCCAGGATCTCGCCCGGCCGTCGGCGCAGAGCCGGGGTCCTCGGAGCTGCACTTGCGCCCAACTCGATGCTGCTGCTGCAACAGCAGTCGTGGAGCCATGCTCCGTCGGGCAAAGTGGCCCGAGGGCCCTGCGTATAACGGCATGGAGACGACCGCAACCAACCGCAGTCGTTGCAGCTAGCTCACCTCCGCCTCGGCCAAGATCCGGCACGGCGCGAGACATGGAGGCTTCGAGGACTCTTGAACAGCCCTGATTGTGCATGTACCCTAGACTGAATGCCAATTACGGCACAGGCGCCTCGCTGCTCACTGCTGACGGCTCTCTTGCTGCCCACGTAGGTGTTGATGCCGGCCATCTGCCGCCTTGGGGTTCTTCAACGGCCGGCGAGGAACTCAAGGGCCTATCGGGGAACCGGGCGATGCAAGCCTGAGGTCGCACAACATGTGAAATGCGACTTGCTGGGAGGTCGCACATGGCACACCCTGGATGCTGACACTGCTGGTGATGGAGCCATCTGTCATGTACCATGTACGGCGACGACGCAGTTGCTCGTTGCCTGCCCAGAGTTTGTAACCTGCCCGTAAGGAGACGAGAGCCAGTAGGGCGGCCAGTTGCAACGGCTGGAGGCACAATAGACGGGGTGCCGGTGGGTAAGTCGACACTCGTCAGCGTAAAGTCATAGCCAGAGCGAGCCTAGACTGTCTTTTTTCGGCCTTGTTGAGAGGGGACAAGTGGCGTAATGTGGGCGCCGGATGTGGCCGGGGCCGCAGGGGTCCGGCCACGGGATACCGAGGCGATGGTACGGACGTGCAAGCCAGATCCCCCCCACCAGAAGAAGGACAACATCAAGAGCAGGATGCAAAAGCGGTACAAGAGCAGGAAGCATAAAAATGTTCAAGAGCAAGAACAACGAGACTTGGTCTGCCCAGACACTGAAGTCGCCGAAAGCCAATCCATGCCATGACTCTGCGAGTTGAGCAGAGCAGCTGGGTTACCCGAATTCGGCATTCGCTCTCTCGCCAGCCTCATTGGGAGCCGTTTCGCCGCTCCACGTTGCCGTCCCGGAGAGGCTAATCCTCGACGCCCACCGGGGGGGGGAAAGCTACTCTTCTTTTGTCAATGCTTGTTGATGCGATCTGCAGCGCGAGGACTGATCAGGCGAACCTAGATTCAAACCCGCGGTCAGTGCGTTATAAACTTCAAAGGAGTGGTATGGACTACGGACTAGAAGAGTCCAGACGCTGACCCAAGGCGCGCGAATGGGGACTGACGCTTGATCCCAACTCCAGCCAACCACGGAGTACGAGTATTGATCCGGCAATTGGCGGCAGCCTTGTGGACATTGGCAACCAGCAGAATCAGTGCCGGCAGTCCCTGGCGATCGACAATGCCTGTGCTGGCTTGCGAGGCGCATACCAACCGGCAAGCGGTAGCTTTGGCCGTCTATTTCGAGTCCATGTCGACTCGCTGGTGAATCCTTAGCCTCGTGTCGCCCGTCCTGCTCATTCTGAACGAGGCCAATTGCTATTTGCGGATTCTGCACAGCCCAGAGACAAGCTTTGGGCGTCCGGCTGCTTGTATCGGGGCTGCACGTCGACTTTCGAGCATCCGGCAAATCTCAGGACCCGCGGCACCGCGTCACAGATGACAGCCTTGGGGTGGAGTTGGCCTAGGAGGAATGAGCAGAGATGTTCCAGCACCCTAGCGCCTGGCATCTGCCCCTGGTCAGCAAGCCACAGTAAATGGGGGGAGGGGGAGGGACCAGGGTCTTGGTGTTTGGAAACGCCAAGTGCCTTGATTGTCCGCTTAATAATTAAGCGCTCAAGCGCCGACGTTGCAGCCCAAATGAACGCGCGACTGACGCCAGCCAGTGCAGCCTGGAGCAGCTCCCCGTGCCCGCTGAACAGAGTTTCGGCACTCAATTAACGCCAAACACAACTACAAGCTATCGCCTTGCCTTGAGCATTACGACCATGTTATGATGGCCCTCGTGACTGATGTCAATTGCCGAGACTCGAAACTCCTTGTCCACTGTAGGAGCTTCGCCAAAGGGTTTGATGCACGGCTCGTCGACGCACGTTGCTCCAGATTCCAGAATGGGATGTGAACGTGTTGGAGCGGCAGGCAAGGGAAAAGTGGGACCGAGCTCGGCCCTGGGTCTCACATGCAACTTCGTGGTCCGGATACTCGTCGATGTTGTGCCCTCCCTCCCTGTCCCAAGGTACATGCGCCGAGTGGTCATGACGTCCAGTTCCCAGCCAGAAGGGTCCGTCAAAGCTCCAGCGGGCCGCGACAGGGGACCCAGGCTCTCTCGCGTGGGGGCATCCAAGATGGGGCATGTCAAGCACGGCGGGACAACGCCATCAGACTTCATCCACCTTCAAAGTGCCAAGATCATCACTCTGCCTCTCCTGGTCAGCGTCAGCGCAGATAGCCACGCAACTGAAACTCTGCTCTTCTACCTATACCTCGCTGTCGTTGAGCTACGAGTACCAATGGCTGGGTACCTCACTTTCAAGTCTCGCAGGATCCTTCCCCCACGCAACGTGAGGTGGCGTCTTGCACGAGGAGAAACCCACCCTTGCCTAGCTCCGGGACCCCACGCTTGGGTGGACCTGCCTCTGCGTGTCCGGCTCATACAAGCGCTTTGGCGCCGACATCTACAGAGATTCAGGGGATGCCATGGCGTCTGACGACGCAGGCAGATTGACTCGGGGTGCCACGGGCCCATGGTGGTTGGAGCTATGGTATGCAAGTCTCACCTACCACAAACCTTCATCGACACATCGGCCCCGTTACGAACGAGGCCTTGTTCTATACCTCACAGTATCGACCCTCCAAGGTGTGGCGTCCTCCGCCACTCCGAAGCCCTGGCCCACGGCCGTGGCCAAGGAAGCGCCTGATTCCATATCAGTGCATACCTTAATCACAACCCGGCTCCATGGGGAGCCACAGAAATCACACGAATGGCGTCGCTCCTTGACGCAGGTGCTCAGTGCTGTGAGGGATCAGGCTGACGGCATACGTATACTCCCAAAATGGCAGTTGTCGCGATGGCAGTCGACCATGGACGGACGAACTCCTTCTACGGAGCACCACTGTGTCCACACGAGTTACTCGTATTGACTCGACGCCACCATAGACACTCACATATCCACACTCACTCGTTGCCTGTAGACAGTCCCCTCTCAAAAGTTCCTCACTCGCTTTCGCTTTCAAGCGGCCTCCAAGGAGCTCCGGCAAACTCCAAGTTGTCGGAGTGATGAGCTCTGCATAGGCGACCGGGGCCTCCACTTGCCGTGTCCCCACACATGTCGCCAATCCATAGGGCCTTTGCGTCACACAGGGGACGTCGCTACTCGGTACACTTTGTATCTACGAGTAAGCCCAAGGTCACCGCTGGTTGTGTCCTCGATCCGCCATACCAGAAAATGCCCGGAACGGGCCACCGACCTTACATCCCCACTTTCCACGAATCCTCCGCCACGAGTATTGAGAAGTTGGGGCTGAGCTTACACGTCGATCATTGGATCTGCCACCTGCTTTGTCCTTTCAAGCGAGTTGATTCTTCTCAAAAGGTCCTTACGCAATGTTGCAATAGAGCTCACATAGTACCTATGCTGCATAGTCGCAACTACTCGTAGGTCCTCCCTGACAACTACGGCTTTCTTCAGTTCTGCTCCGCAAGTACTGATTCAATTTCTATCTGAGGCGGCATCGATTGACACACATGTGGCTCGTGCTGCCCAAGGTTCATCACCTGGCACCCGCACATTCGAAGCTTGCTTCTCTGTCGTCATCTGTACTTGATTTTTTTGGAGAGGCCTAGTTACATGATCCGATCGTAGGGCTGACAAGCATACTTCTCCTTCCGCCTATTTCAGTCGGACTTTCAAGTGGATGTGTACGAGTACTTGGTTGCCGTGCCGCGCCCTAGCCGAAAAGGCCTGCCATCAGGGGTTCAGGGGCACGCGCACAGAGTCACCTGCCGATGCAGCTTTTTTGTGAAACTGCTGCGGCTCGCAATCAGCTGACATCCTGCGCCACTGCTTCAAAGAGATGCACTCACAGACACTTAGCCCTTTGAAAGGATGTGACGTTTGATGCTGTAAGTAACCACGTGGCTCAGATCAGGGATGGAACCTTCTCGACTCCGTAACGTTTCTGTTGCACTGGAATCAACGACAAATGTGCCTCGGCCCTTGCGGCAAGGCTTCTTTCTGTTGTGAGCCTCTGACAAAATCAGAAACGACCGGTTGCCGGGACATGGCATTGAAACACATGAACATTGAAGAGAGCTTACGTTGAGCGTCAACGTCTGATGAACGCCACAAGATGGCCATTGGCTTAGTGAAGTAGCTACTTCGCAGGCCTGTCAGTCATACTAATTGGGCTCCAAGAATGACTTGTATGGCCGTCGGCAAAGCAGACAACCTCAGATCAGTCGGAAGTGGCACAGATTCAGGAGACAACAATCCACCGGCAATCTCGTACATCGTTGCCTCCTATTATGGGCTCGTCACATAGTCTCGGAAGATATTGCGGACCAGCTCTGCCAGGAAAACGCATTTTGTTGGCCAGGACGTTCAGTCCAAGTTAGGTTTCAAATACCTGACCTCAGCCTCTAGCCCATCGACACGCGTGCTTGTCCCTTCAGCTCTTTGGTCCACAAAGTTTAAACGGCATTGAATTGATTTTGTCATGGTTCAAAGGCCCGACCTACTGCTTGCACCAAGCAATGCCTTCTTCACCTCGTCAACCTCGATGGCGGTTCCACAAATCAGGCCAGCTCTGTCGTCGCAGCCTTCCAGTGGCCGAGCTAGGATCTCTTGTGCGTCAGCAGGGTCAATGGCTTTGCCACCGGCGCACTCCATGACGAGCGCAATGGGACACAGCTCGTACAATCGGCGCAGCTTCGCCTTGCTCGCGGCCGTGACGGGTGAGATGTAGATGCCATGACCCTTGACGAGCGCGTGCACGACGTCCGGCACCAGACCACCGCTGTATCTCAGGGTGTATTTCTTGTCTACGTACTGCGTAATGAGGTGCATGTACGGTGGGCTCTCTGCCGCTGCACGGAGGTTGGCAGGGGCAAAGTATCGCGTGGTGAAAGGCGGGTCGGCAAAGCGTATGCTGGTTCGAATGAGAGGGGCTTGGGAAATTTCTTGGCCAACTCCAACCTCGAAGCAAATGGGTTCGGTGCCGGGAACGCGCAGGGCTACGACGGCAGTGGTTCGCGGCCCGAAGACGCCAAGGACGGCGGCAACTTGCCTCTCTGCGGGCGGCTGACGGAGTGCCGTCGCGCCGTCCCAGATGCCGATGATGGTGCCCACTGTCCAATTCGAGGCGATGATGGAGCTCCCGTCGAGGGGATCAAATGCGACCGTGTACTGCTCTGAGGATGCCTCCTCCGCAGCGGGGCCTTGGCCTATGTGCTGAACAGGCCGCTCCACGGGGTCCTCCTCGCTGCTCGCGGTCACCACGGCCGGGCACTTGGCCAGGGCATCTCGGACGAGACTCTCTGCCTCGACATCGACGTTGAGCTGGTCGTCGCCAAAGGCGTTGGCGGAGCCGGCGAGGGAGACCTCGTGCGCCGAGCGCAGCGTGGCTGCGATGTCGGCGATGCAGTGCAGCAGCGTCGGCAGCACCGACTTGCAAAGGGCCGGCCGTCCGGCTGGCGACAGGAGCGACTCGAGTTGGCTATCCATGATATATCGCGGTCTGGCTTATGGTTATTGACAGCAGGTCGTTTGACCCCTTGGCCGTTGCCTGCCGTTGTCCCCCTCGTGTGCTGGTGCTGGTGAAGTGGGTACATGCCTCAATCGCAAGCCACAAGCAATCGTATGTCTGTGCTCCGTAATGACATCAGGAAATTGGAACTGAATTGACTTGACATTGAATTGAGAATAACTTGCAGACTGGCCGCCATTTTACCTTTTCGCTGTCGTACAATAATACGGAAACGAAACATGTGAATCTACCGGGCCTTGTCTGCCTGCGCGCTGCTGCCACGTGTTGCGCCTCATGTCGTCCAACCCCGTCATCCCGTGACCTGACCGTGACCGCGACCGTGTCGAGCGTGACCGCCTCAACGACCGCGAAAGTGGCGAAGCCATCAACCACCGTAGCCTGCCCACCACCCCTAGACGATGATAGCCTCGCTTCTGCCGTCTCCCTGGCCCCACGGCTGACGCGTGGCTCTGGCTGGACGAGGCGACGGGCGTGTTCATAGCGGCGCACCGAACAACGAGGCTCTGCCAGGCGTAGTGCGGAGCAGCCAAACATCCGCAACACCACGACTGATTTCCGATCTTGGCCAGCTGTACCACAACAGTACGAGGCAACGCGCGCCTGAATTCGTCATGGCACCCACAACTCATACCTTTGGCGCCAAGTGCCGCCTCGCGCCCGTGCCTCGCAAGCCCAACAACGATGGCATGCCACCCATCGACGCACAATTCTTTTACTCATCCCTGATCCCCATTGACGACCCGTTGTCCACCAGCTCTCCGGCGGGCGCGTCCGACTCCAAGTCGGCCAGACGGCAGCTTCGCCCCTTCAGCCGCAGCGACAACAATGCTCTTGAGAAGGCCTGGTTGGGTCTGATGTCAGATGACGATCGCCAGCACCATCAAAGCGCACGCAGCGGACGTGGTCTGGCGTCGTTCCTAGCAAAGCCTGCCGCAGATAGAAAGGCGCTGCTTGTGCAGGCACTGGCGCTGCAGCACTGGGAAAAGCACGGTTCCGAGTTTCGCTCCAAAAAGTTATCCATACCTGCCGCCGATGCTTCCACAACACATACTGTACCTCTGTGCTGCTCCAATCTTCCTGTCGATGTCTCTGAAGAGCTCCAGAGGAGCTTTTGTGCTCACGTCAGGAATCGTTACGATGATCTCGACATCGAAAAGGTCTCCCAGGACGTTGTTGCAGCTTTAAGCAATTTGGGCAAGGCTACCTCGGATGCTGCAGAGGAGCGATTGGGGACCTCGACGACTGTCTCACGCAATTGTTCGCGAGATGAGCCCGACGTAGCATGCAATCTTCCCAGCGGCTTGCCACTATCGAAGTTTCCTTTAGACAGCAGCAAGGAGCGGCCTCTCGAGGACTCGTCCGACTTCAAACGTCGCCCACGATCAACGTCGCTGTTGACAGACAGCTCAGTCCGGACACAGGCCCCGAGTAGCTTTCGAGGCCCCTTCCGCCCTCCAATTGACGACGATGGCATCTCTGGCAAGCCTTTTGTCCGTGTCGGTAATGTTGATACACATTCACCATCTGCGTCCTCATCACTTCCACGCAACTTGAGCCTGGCAACGGAGCGGCCACACCCAGACAAAGGCGGTGCTCATGCCAAGGCTTCGGAGAATGGTACGGGTCGGGAGCCTGAACCGCAGGATGCGCTCATGACGGACATTGCTCTCATGTCGGACAAACCGGACCGAGACACCGTCGGAGTCGCTGTTGGTGTGTCTCGTTTGCATAAAGTATCCCTGCCGACGCTGCAGATGAAGCCTATCTATTGGTCTCCAGTCAATGATATCGCAGTCGTGATGAGGGCTACGTGGTTTTACAGGTGCGTAACTCGCTTGACGCGGCGTTGCCCTTGCTGATCGTCGCATAGAGATACGATGGTGCCCGTGGCTCCGACTGTAGCTAACCAACTAGAAGCCGGATATCACGAGCTGCGGGCGTGGTCAGAGACTTGGAGCGACGAGGTCAGATGCGCCATTGACGTTGGGCCACTAGGAGAGGAGAAAGTATCACACTGGTTATGGCCCCAGGATTCGAACCAGTCGTACCTGCGCAAGCAGGACCCTGTAATTTCGACTGACCCCTTCTGCGCAGCGCGCTGCTTCCAAGGTGAGGCTGCTGCACAAGGAACCGTCGAGCTTGCTTTGGAAGGGGCGGCGACTGCAAGGGAGCCGCCAAACCGCCCATTTGCAAACTACCAAGTCATCTACAAGGACGAGAAGCAGGCTTTTCTTCTCAAGCCCAGCCTAAAGCCTTCGGCCTACTACGGAAGGAAGCCTGTCATGAAGATCATGAAAGGTTTCACGGTTGGAGTCCCCGTCATAAGAGGATTCGACCGACAGACGTGGGACCGCATTCACGACAAGGTGCAGACGCCCAACAAGCCAGGTGCATCGGCGGCCGAGGAGTCTCACGAGAGCCGCGGTCCCGATGTGTGTCCAGCATGCAAAGCTGACAAGGATCGCGGTCAAGTGACTGATCTCGTTCTTGTCGCCCATGGAATTGGTCAAAAGTTCGCGGAGAGGGTAGAGAGCTTCCATTTCACACATGCCATCAACGGATTCCGGCGGGCAGTGAACATAGAAATGGGCAATCCTAGCGTGCGGCAGATTCTTCGCAAAGATCAGAATGGCCTTATGGTCTTGCCTCTTAATTGGAGAACGGGGTTGTCATTCGAAGACGGCGGCCCCCTCCGGGAAGAAGATGAGTCGGATTATACCCCCGAATCGTTTGCGCTCAAAGACATCGAGCCGGAGACGATACCGGCCGTCCGCAGCATGATTTCGGATGTCATGTTCGATATTCCATTCTACATGTCGCACCACAAGAGCAAGATGATCCAAGCTCTCGTCTACGAGGCGAACCGAGTTTACCGCCTGTGGTGCCGAAACAACCCGGGCTTTGCAGACAAGGGTCGTGTCCACCTCATCGCGCACTCGCTTGGGAGTGCCATGGCCTTGGATATCCTGTCACGCCAGCCTACCAGTGTGCCAAGTTTGGATCTGTCTAGCCCGGAGCCTGACGTAGCTTTCTTCGAGTTCGATACGAAGAACCTGTTTCTCCTCGGCAGTCCGGCGGCCTTCTTTCTCTTGCTCGAGCGAGGCGCCTTGATTCCCCGTCGCGGCCGGCAAAAGCCGGGTGCCGATGCTGATGATACTGCGACGATGCATGCCGTGGGAGAGGCAGGTTCTTTCGGCTGTTTGGCGGTTGACAACATCTACAATGTCTTGGCAAAAGAGGACCCCATTGCTTATTTGATGAACGGAGCTGTGGACCCGACCTACTCTAACAGCCTGAAAACGGCGTACGTCCCAAGCACCTCCGTTTCCATCCTCAAGTCTGTTGGAGATGCCATGCGCCAAGTAGTCCCGGGCATGGCGCCAGCTCCAGACCCTCTGACCACTGAACCTGAGCGACCCTCAACCGTCCGTCTTCCCTCCCAGCTGGAGCTCGAAGTGCACGATTTCTCACGCGAGGAGATTGCCGAGAAGAAGGCCTTTTTACTCAACGACAACGGGCAGATAGACTGGTTCTTGAGATCCGGTGGCGGCCCACTCGAGATTCAGTATCTCAATATGCTGAGTGCGCACTCAAGCTACTGGTACAACCAGGACTTCATACGTATGCTGTGCATTGAAGTTGGGAGAAAGCCTGGCCGGAAACACACCCTGCCCGCGATGAGGGCGGTCAAGGCAACGAAACGATTTCCCTCTGCGAACGCATGATAGATGGCGTAGATGATACAGCCTTTTGCACACTTGACCTTGCTGCTATTTTGCTCGAGATCAGCGACGGCGTTGCATACGTGATAGAGGAGTTTGAAGGTTCCTGCTGTGCTTGTGTGCCCTTGAGCGAACGTTAGGATTTGCGCTCCCCGGTTTCACGAAAGCCCCCGTCCCACAGGCGTATGGGAGTTTCCCTAAATACCCACTTGAACCACTATATACAATTCGATGCTGGATCGATGGTTCAAAATAACCGGAAACCCCTCTGTGCTCGCTATGCTTGTTGATGCAGAATATGTGGCCCCTTCCATGATTGTGTGAAGCCTTTCAGAAACCGTCCAACTCCATCATCTCCTGATCCAAAGCCTCGTCGTCGTATTCGTAACTTGTCGTAGCGGCAATGGCCTGCGCTGTTGAATTGCGTGCCGCCTCCTCCTCATCGCGCCTCAGCTCCATGTCCATTTTCTCCCTGTGCTCCTTGAGATCTTCGTAGCCCCAGGTGCTGATTCCTTCCTGGTCCTTTGCTCGGAAAGGCTGGGCCATCGTCCTCAAGAATCGTCTGGCACTGCTGACTGCCATGTCAGTGCTCAAGTTGACGTCGGCATCGAGAAGGCCCTGATTGATCCACTTGGGCAATTGCGACCTCTTCTTCTGGAAGCGGCGATCGGCCAGAACCATGATTCCGTAGTCGTCCTTGCCTCGTAACACTCGGCCCAAGCATTGTGCAGCGTGGCGCATGGCGTCGAAGGACAAGAAATCATTTTCCTTGATGCGATAAGTCTCCCGCAAGAACTCGAGCCTGGCCTTGAGAATTCGAGACTCGGTGTACTGGAACGGGACGCCGATGCACAGCACAGTCCGGCCGTACTGATGATCGAAATCGATGCCTTCTGAAACCTTTCCACGGGCGACACACAATAAGATTGCGCCCCTTCCGTTGCAACAGGCCGTTCGATACGTCTCAAGGGCCAACGACGTTTCTTGCGCGTCAGGTGTCTCCACCAAGATGAGCTTGTACTTCCAGATTTCGTCGAGAATGCCCATGCCCTGCCACATGCTGATGATGGACTCCATGTACAGGTATGAGGGGAAGAAGACAACCACGCCATCGGGAGTGATCTTCGCAAACTCCGTCAACAGTGTCCCGTAGTTGCGGACCACGCTAGGTTCGTTCCGGACCTGGAAACTGGTCGAGATAGAGGCTTGGTCGCTCCCCCGAGTCACTATCATAGGCAAGAATGACCTTCGTGCCAAGGTCATGCTATACGACTCTTGAATTACGGTTGAAAAGTCGAGCATCTTGGGGTACATCTCCAGAGGTGAGATGGTTCCCGAGGTTATGATGACTGAGTAGAACCTTTCAAACACTGGTCGGATGGCGATGGCGGCATCGAGACAGGTGAAGTGCAGGATGGGATTGGGAACCTCTGCCGTGTCTGATTCATAAGGCTCGAGAATGAGCAGGAACCCTGTCTCGTAGGTTGCCACCAAGGTCGCAAACGTGGCGACTTCCTGCAATGGCTGGTAGTCCTCGATATTTGTGAGCTCAAGCGTCCGAACAAGAGACGTCAAGCGCTCCGCGCAGAATCTGAGAGGCTTCTTCTCAATGAAAGTATGCTCCTTGAGGTGAGCCAGGAACGATGGTGGCGTTTCCGAAATGACTTGGCGAACTTTCATACGAGTCTGCGCCCGCTTATTAGTGCCAGCTTCGAAGGAAGAGAACGTCCAAAGGGAAGGCAGACCTTGAGATACTCAACAAATCTCTTCAAAAAGGCCACAAAGTGTTCCGCTCGCCGAATGTTGCCCGGCACAGCTTCCTTGAGTAGGTCCTCGGGCAGTGCTGCCGCAAATATTAGCCCGACCTAGCCGCTAAATCATGGGACAAGCTTACCAGGGTTGGACATGAACGCATCCTCTTGACGCGCTTCATCCGCGTCGCGTAGTCCCTGGACGAGCTTCTGGTATTCGTTCTGGAGCTGCTCCTGATCCGTATCCCGCATCTCGGCGATTCTCCGCTCCAGGTTTTGCGCGCCGCGGGTTGCCCTGCGTAACGAGTCCTCTGTTATATCCGTGCTCAACGACTCAATACAGACGTTGTCGATGTTGTGGGCCTCATCAAAGACCACGATGCAGTCTTTGGAAAAGTCTCGCGACACCCGCTCGGCGATTTTGGGATCCAATAGGTAATGATATGAAAAGATGACAACGTTACAGTATTGCATCTGGTGCGTCGGCAATCAGCTTCTAGACACGCCGTGCAAAACGGCCAACCTACCATTCGTCGCGCCGTGAAGTACGGACACTGCTTGTGCTCTTCTCCGTAGCGAAGGATGCCTTCAAATGTCCAAACTCCGTTGGGCACCAGGTTGTGAGGCTCTAAAAGGTCGAGGTTCTGCAAGTCCACGATCAGCCCATGTTAAAAAATGACGACAGAAGCGGGATCGGCGGGCCTACATCGTGATAGACGCAGAGGTCGACGTTCTCTCCACGATCCTTCTTTTCCCTGACAAATCCTGCTGTCAAGCTTCTACACCGAGCGTCGACAACAGAACCGCTTTTTTCACGCTTGACCGAGGGATGGAGACATAGATTTTTTCGACTGGTAAGCCCCAGGCCTCGGAAGTCCTCCTCGTACCCCAGCTGCTCCGAACGGTACTTCATCAGCGACTCCAGCTCTACCAGAGCCTTCTCAATCTCGGACATTGTTCCTAGAATGGCATGAGGAGGGGCTTCAGGGGAGCTCGGGACGAAAGGATTGAGACGAACGTGAGCAGTAGATGAGTTTTCGCTTCTCTGGCATGTTTTGTTGGTACGCGACAATCAGGGAGAGCAGAGACACCGTCTTGCCGGTCCCGGAAGGCATTTCAAGAACGCAATGACCCCCGGCATCAAGGGTCTCTGATGAAATGTCATTAGCATTGAACAATGGAGAAATTGGGGCCTGGGAATGAGCTTGAAATTCACTTTTGAGATCGCACATGTAGCTGGTTGTGGCGAGTACTCATTAGCATGGGTATTGGAGTGAGAAGTATCGGGACTATAAGCTCACGCATATTGCTCTGAAAGATCGAAAGGTCAGTGACGAATTCACGGTGAGGCAAAGGCCAGCTGCACATACCTGGGTATATCCGCGGGTACGGAAACAGAACGGAGAGGCCACTGGCAAATGGTTAGCTCGTAGCTGGCAAGGGACGAGCTTCGGGCGGCCTACTCAATGTCGAATTTCATTGTGGCGAGTAAGGCGCCCTGAGCAGCCGTCGGTTTCCCTTGCTATAGGTGGCTGACGACGTGAATGAGGTAACGTGAACAGGCTTTGGAGCTTAAGAAAGCCGGAGCCAAATAATCGCGAGATCACGTGATGCTCTCTAATTCCCATGATTAATCACGAACATTCCAGGATTATCCACTATAATAGCCCGGACGAAGCTGAATGCGCGAGGTTAAACCCTTCGTCTTGGAGGATCGAGCTTGCCAAATTGACTCTTTGCTTGCATTGTTTCTTCCGCTCAAGCGTGCTCTCACGGGCAAGCAATCGTAGGCAATCCTGCGGGATCGAAGCGATTCGTATCACGAGCTGTGGCAAAGGTACAGGGACAAGTCATGGCCACAGGGTATGATGGGTGCTCCCCGTTTCCATTATTCGCATTCGCGACTTGGGTGAGCCTGACCGTGGGCGGGTGGCGTGACAGCGACATTCGTCGGTCTGCGAGACGCTACAAAGTACCACGCCTATGCAAATGATCTGTCCGAGCCTGTGTTCTTTGCCTCCTCTGCTTTGCTGTTTGACTGCTACGGTGGCATTACAAAGCTCACATGCGGTCTTGGACGCCCCTTGCGTGCGGTCTGGTTAGAACTGCCTCCTCCGTGGTTGGCCACCCCTGGTCTGTGTGCTCAATGCAGGCGAGGGCTGGCGTCAAGAGTGGCCTTGGCATAGCAGAGGCGCGCGGAAGTGCAGGGCCCGAACGGCGCTAATGCAGGTAGCTGCTCACCTCAAGGTAGGCGTCGGGTGTCTTGAATTCCTTTACGAGCCTCGACAACGGCCCCATGGGAGCGATGTGGGCAGCACAGCATGCTTAACAAGAGCTCCCTCCAGCTGAGAAGCCGTCCGAAACACGACTGCCGTTTATGCTTGCGGTTCGATTATGTGGCACTCGAGGCAGAGCTGTGACAACCCAAGGTAGTTCGACAAAGCGTATCCGGAAAATGAACTCTGCAACCTTGTTCACGTCGGGTGCCTAAAGTAAGGTAATAAGCGACGGCCCGTTGGCTGCCGGTGGGATGTACCGCGCCGCGTAGGGGTTAGCTACCTACCTACCTTACCCATGCTGTGGCTGTGGGTGCGCGGCGGCTGGTGTGCCACATTGATATTGGACGGGCTGGAGCGTCGTGACGTCCTTGGCAGAGACCTGTGCCTCTGGAAAGTAATGAAAGATGGGGATTGTGTCTATGCTGAGGCTTGCCAAGGCATTGCTTGAGTTGTGGACGAAGGCATAGCTTGGGAGCTTCGAGGCTCGTTTCCACCCTGGCGCGAGGCGCTAGTGGAGTGCCGCATGGCAGCTGCAGATCTCGGGCCACCATCAAATTCAATCGCATGCGGCAGTCCACGTCCAGAGAGGCTCGCACCCACCCAATGCAACCGCGCCACTACCTTTCCGTTTGCCGGCTGCAGGCAGCGCGCGCGACCAAAACACGTCTCTCTTTTTTGTGCCCACCGCTGCCGGCCTCACCGCACGCCGGAGCGAGACAGGTCTTCAATGTCTCGTCCCGTTGATGAACCTCCCATTGGGCGCATGGATGTCGCGATGCGACCTCGCGGGGGGGGCCAGTCGACAGACCCAGGGCCGCTACCCCGCCTCCGATGTGACTAAATCAGCGGGCTAGCGGCCCTAGCAGCACCCAGAATCGCCCCTAGTGCAATGGCTGACTGGCTGGAGCCCCCGCTCCTTGGGTGTCGATTGGCCCACGCCATCGCGCCCCCGCGCCTAACAGCCCTCCTCGTAACCCATGTTGCTGTCGTTATCATCCCCAGCAATCCGTCCAATCCAGAAGCATCACACCCATCATCACATCTGCCAGCCTGCAGTGGGCTTGACTGGGCCGCCATACCGCGCAGTTCTGCTTCATTTCCTTGCCTCCCTTGTCATCCTGATACGGAGGGCAAAGGACGTGTTGCAGATACGCAGGCAACGGACCCTGCCGCAGCTGTGCTTGCCTGCGCCTCCAAGACATCCCTCCTATACCATCAACCTTCAACCCGTACCTTGCCTTAACATCCGATCCCTCGCTACCACACCGCACCACACCATCCGCTGGTTAACTCAAACCACCTACCGACCGCTCCTTGCTCTCTCTCCTCTCAATTCCTCTTCAATTGGGCTTCACTTCTCAGCATATGCTCTCCATCATTGCCTCGTTCTGAGCCGGGTGGCATCTTGCCCAACACTAGCCGATCCACCAGCTCGATATTTGATACGGCATCCCAGCCATCCTCGTCGTACAGATCGCGAGCGGCACGAGCTTCTTTTCGACGTGAGTCCCTATCAATAGACGATCTCCTCGTCACCTCTAGCTGCATGGTCCCTCGTCTTGCATCTGTTCGCGCCTGCGATGGCCGAAGCTTCAAGCTCTTGCCTTCTTTCCGTTCTGCATTCATTCGTTGTCTGTCGTATCTTTCGTCTCGTATTTCGTCTACTTTGTCCAAGAATCTGCTCTCCAACGCTGCTCTAAGCATCTGAGAAGCTGCATACATTGCTCTGGCTGCGGTCGTCTTCCACCATGCCAGAGAACAAGCAAGCTGACTCTTCTAGTTGGACGCTGCCAGCTTCCTCGCGGCGAATTGACGATAGAACGAGCCTTGAATTGCACCAGACGATTATCTCGAGCTTATGATACCTTATCATACATCACTTCAAGCTACTTGATCTCGGGTCAATTATCTCAATCGCCAGCTTTCCTTCCGAACGTCCGCCCGCCTGATACACAGGCCGGCTGCAACCACCGCCCACCATGGCTACCATGGCCTTGCCGAGACCTATTCCTCCTCATAGGGCTGCCACCGACATGACGTCGCCCATCACGCCGCCGCACACGCTTCAAGATGTCGGCCCATCCCAGTCATGTGCTGCCCCGCTGCCCAATAAGCACATCCCCGTCTGCCCTACCGGCCCGTCCAAAGCCGACGACATGGACACGCCGCCTGCTTCCCCCAAAAGCGCCGACGAGGCCCAGCAAAGCTCCTTGCTTTACCCTCCGGAGGGATACGAGCGTGTGGATAGTGGCTCGCTGTCCATATACGAGCTCAGCGCCAGCCAAGTCGCCCAAGCCCTCGATTTTGCCGCCAGACAGCCTCTGCCTCCACCATCCTTGGTCTTCCCCTGGCTCCACGGTCTTCATCCCAACAATCAGATGCAGCTGGCTTTCTTCATGGGCCGCCGCCGGTCTCCGAGAAAGACACCGTCCTGTCTCCGAGGTGTCACCCTGGTAAAGGCCGATGGAGATCTCAGCGTGGGTCGCTTGAAGGGCGCGATAGCTCCGAATGACTTCATGCGCCTGGGCTCCACTCCCAACTTCATTGAGGCCGATCCCGCGGACGGGTTTTCGGTGCGCAACTTCCAAATCCAGCCTGCCAAGGTCGCGTTCACTTCCGACATCATAGTCTACGGCAATGACCCTGCCCAGAACCGAAAAGTCGCTCGGGACATCGCGGCTGCCCAGATGCGATGGCGTGAGCTGCATGTGGCCCAAGGCTCTATGGTACCGGAGTACAGCACATTCATCTGCACGAGTACCCTCCGAGACTTTCAAGAAGACCATGAAGACCTTGTCTCAATTGATTCTACTGGGACTTCGACCGGCAAGGTACTGGATTTCGTGCTCCAAGAGCGAAGGGAGATGTACGACATGACAGAGGCCTCTGAAATATCTCGCAATGTCTTTATGGGACCGACGCCAGAGCCAGGTAGCTCTGAGGAGCAAGAATTCGACATTTTGATTGAATGTAACGATCTCGGTCGGCTGAACCCGGCTGCGCTGCAGCTGATTGCCGAGAGTTTGGACGATGCGATTACGCAGTCATTCCTGGACTTTCCCTCGTCGGGCAGCATCCTGCCTCCGACCTGGTCACAAAAAGAGGCTGACGGCATCCTCGAAAGCTGCCGGTGGATCTACCACCTATCGCATGGCACCTGCCCGAAAATGGACGCCGTCTCTGGCGTGGATCGTGATGAAGACTTGCCGATGTCAGACGAACGAACTTCGTCTCCCCTACAGTCCCGGCCGCGAAAGATACTCATTCACTGTGCGGATGGATACACCGAGTCAACCATGCTAGGAATCGCCTACTTCAGCTACAGCACGGGTCGACCGGTGCCGGAGGCGTGGCTCCAGCTCCACACAGCCAAACATCGGAACTTCTTCGCCTACCCAACGGATGTGGCGCTGTTGACCGCCATAGCGCCTCGTTTGCTGCGTGAGTCTCCAGTCTGTGCTGGTCGAAGTTTGCAAGATATCACAAACGCGATCAAGGATGAACCGGCATGGCTGCCTGGTCTGGACGGCTCATTTCCTAGTAGGATTTTGGACTACCTGTACCTTGGCAACTTGGGGCACGCCAACAATCCAGACCTGCTTAGGGAGCTAGGCGTCAAGCAAATCCTCAGTGTCGGGGAAACCGCCGCATGGAGAGACGGCGACATGGACGAGTGGGGCGAGGAGAATGTGTGCGTGGTCCAAGGGGTACAGGACAACGGAATCGACCCGCTGACAGAGGAGTTTACTCGATGCCTCGAGTTCATTGGTGAGTCATGTCAAGGCGAGCGGCAGTGCTTTCGTCTAGGATCTTGTCTAACCTACTTTGACAGAACGGGGTAGACGCAATGGAACCGCCACATTGGTCCATTGCCGAGTCGGTGTTTCTCGAAGTGCTACGATTTGCATCGCCGAAGTTATGCGAGCCTTCAATATGACGCTCCCTCGCGCTTATTGCTTTGTCAGGGCTCGACGGCTCAATGTCATCATTCAACCCCACCTGCGCTTTGCCTATGAGCTATTGCGGTGGGAGGAGTGGCTACAGCGAAACGGCAACTGCGATGTTCCAGTCAAGAGAGAGTTAGAATGGGGAGAAATTGCCCGCGAAATCGCCCTTATGAACCGACCTTACTCCAGGTGATCGAAGCCGAAGGTCGCTTTGGTTGGTCTATTTGCACGACTTGTCGCCAGCCGGTATTGCCATACACACGCTTCGAAATTTAGGGCATCATTTTTGTACTTCAAATGCGAGCACACATCATGTTGCGATATCGTTATTTTTGGGAAACACGGCAGGCATGGTGTCGGGATCGAGTCGACAATAGCACTGGCGCCTCTAGGTGGATAGCAACATTGGAAATTGGCGTTAGCTGGCATGAGACGAGTCTGACGTGTCTCGTTTCGTTTCTTGTATCCATGGATCTTGGAGATGGGACTTTTTTTTTTTACGAGGACGCATGATGAATTATGATGACGAGAATCGGGTTTGAGAACCACTACTCTGCGCTACCCGCCCTTCGTGGGGCATTTCTTACGAATGCCGCTTTATATACGTGTGAAGCAAGGCACAGTGACTTAGTAGGGGCAAGCTCGTACTATATTTGGATATCCACGGATCATCCGAGCAATCGACTATTCTCTTGGAATTTCGATAATGGGAGATGTGTTAATGAAAGATTACTCGGAGGCCTCGTCGCCCTACGTGACGAACATCATAAAACCAATCATCATGCGGGAAGGGTGCTCTCTGACAACAGCGCAAAAAGTTTGGGACCAAATCATGCCACATCGGATCATTCGCACCATCAATACTGAAATCCTCATTTCTCCAACAGGAATAAGAGATGGCGAAGGGGGGAAGGGGGTCTCCCCAACGCCTGCTCTATGGGATAATTAGGGGGGTTGAGCGTCTGCTCGTACAACTGGATGAAAAGTTACAACGTGCCCGAGACGGAAGTGACGTCTAGGCTCCATAAGTCGATGTGTCGTTCTTGTCGTCTCCTTCCAAGACTCTGCATCTTCACGTTAGCTTAGGCAAGGAGCATGACCGATTGCCAGCCAGAGAGAGATGACGAACGAGAATTGTTTCACCAGATAGCCCTCTCCGCCGTTTTCCATGTCAATGTTATAGACATAAAATCCGCCGTCGCTTGTCACAACCATGACCTGTGGACTACTGCTGCTCATCGCCACGACACTGCGCAATGGACCTGCGGGCGCCCCTCCGACCTGGCGAGCCGTCCCCACCGGGTTTGTCGATTTGGGAATCTTGATGTATGCAAAATCCCTGAGTGGCTCCCACATCTCCGTGACAGATTGTGGCAGATATGACCCAACTACGCCGGCGACACCACGGCCCATGAGCTGCGAAGAGCGCCGAAGCATGTTGCCAAAAGACCCGCTTTGTCTTCGGTGTCCCTGCCCCTGCTTGTTGCCACCGGCAGAGTTGTTTGCCGCGGCAACCTCGGCACCATCGCTTCGGGGGGACTCGGCTGCGCTGTTACCCGGAGAGTCAGCATCGTCGTAGCTGCGGGCGCGAGACCAGCGGTCCTGCCTCGGCGAGCCTGCTGGCTCTATCGGGGCCCCCGCTGGAGTCATGTTGCCTGGAGGAGCGCCAAGACGGAAGATGTGGATCGTGTCTGAAGTGGAAGAGACGCAGAGCAATGTCGAGCTGAGATTAAAGGACATGCTGTAAATGGTCGAGGGGTATGTCCCGCGCCTGAACTGATATAGTTTCTGGCCTCGGGGCACCGAGAAAACGCGGATGATGGTACCCGTCTCGCTTGCAGTAGCGATCAGTGTTCCGTCGTTGTTCAGGCATATGCAGCATAGTGGCGATCGGTGCGCCTCTATTACATTGACGGCCTTGAGAGTGAGGGTATCGAAGACGAGAACCTCGCCGGACGTGGGCGCGACATATGTGGATTGGGGCGGGGCGTGAGAAGGCCGTCGTGCGTCCGAGTCTTCGCGAGGCTTGGGGAGCGGATATGCAATGAAACAATTCTCGGACGAGGGTGACAGCGCGCAAATAGCCGATGGGTTCGGAGACGTGGGTATCGTGTAGAGAAGGCTCATGTTGCTGATATCGTATAGGTAGATCTCTTCCTCCAAGACGACAGCGAGCCGCTTTCGGTTCAGACGCACGGCGAGGACAGCGGAAGGAAAGGTAAGCTCGCAAATAACGGATGCTCGCTACAGAGAGTCACGCTGGTGAGCGACATGCAGGTAAGGAGCAAGGGCGACTGCAGCGTACCTTTGTGTTTTGTATTATCAGGTGACGCGGGGAGAGAATCAAGGCGACGAGAGAGGTCGAGAAGAGCATCTCGATGATGGCAATGTTGCCGTCATCGCTGCTGAATATCCTGGAGAAGGGATCGGTGTGGTAGATGCGGAAGCCCTTGGAGGTTCCTGCAAAGGCTAGGATAAGCGACTGAATGAGGAGCAGAGGAGACGGGCGACGCACCAACAGCGAGGCAGCTGTGGTCCTGGTTGAAGGTGATGAAGTTGAGCGATGGAGTCGCCATGTCGGACGTCCCCCAGCATTAAGCAGCTGGAGGAGTCGAAGCTGGCGAGCGCGTGTGCGGACTGCGGATAAGGACAGGCTGCCGTTGACTTATAGCAGGCGTTGTCGCAGTTAGGTAGCCTGAAGTTGGGAGCTTGGCTCTTTGACTCTTGACCCTTCAATAGCTGGCGACCGTGTATTGTTTATCTCGGCTCGGAGGGGACAGCAAAGAGGAACGTCTGAAATGCGATGGACTGCTGAGGCTCCGGCGGAGCGGACTCTAGCTTGAGGCACAAGAATGCACTTGGATAAAGAAGCCCTGCACGGACGAGGGGAGGACGAGGAGAGGTTGGGCGAAGCGAAGCTTGGAAGGCTGGAGCGCCAGTCGCAGTCGCGGGTGGATGCCCGTGATGATGGATGTGGGGTCGAAGAAGGGCGGGCGGGGAGGCAACAGCGAGCCGCTTACGGAGTACAGTGGAGTGCATGCCTTTGTGGAGGGGTCACGTCTAGTGGTGGAAGCACCCACGATCGTACCTTAGCTGTACCAGGCCGAAAACTGGCCAGGAAAAAATCGGCTTGAGGAGCGTTGACAAGCACCACGACCGACGAGCGCCCGTCCAAGGGGCACCCCCGTGGCTGAGAATTCTTACCAAATAGTCAGGCTGTACTGCCTCAAGTCGGTGTACAGGGCAGAGCCAGGGGACAGTACGCACCCTGGTACCCGGCTTACAGCCAACGACCGTCTCCAATCCTCGATATCGAAGAGCCAACAACGGTCCCGAATTTGAGTCAGGGCGAGCATGGAGGCGCAAAAAGAGGTTCCAAGGCGGCCTGCCAGGTCGCAAACCCTGGACGACCTCATCATGGGGGTAAGCATTGTTTGTGCCGTGGACATTGCTGCTTGTCTTGTCACGCTCATTGGCCCTGTAAAGTTCATGCTGCAGACCGTCGGGCTAATACCTCATAGACGAACAGCAGCAGCATCGTCTCCAAAAGGAGTGTTGAGCGCCTCTACTACCCCGACGAGCCCCATTTTTTTCGTTACTTTGTAAAGAAGTTCCAGAGGAGGGCGCCGCTCATCAACCGTGGCTACTGGCTGCGGCTCAGAGCCATTGATGTAGTCGTGCGCCAGTTCCTGACGCGACCCTCAGCAAGCAAAAAGGTCGTCATCAATCTCGGATGTGGCAGGTGAGAGCGCACTCCCCATACCAACCAGTTCACGGTGGACTGACCCTTGTCCTTTCTGTCCCAGCGACGTCTTGCCGTGGCAATCTCACGCCCGCCTTGGGTCGGCCTGCGATGAGGTGCTCTTCGTGGACATAGACTATCCAGATCTCATGCTGAAGAAGCGCGCCGTTGTGCTGGAAACGCCCCAGTTGCGAGAGCTTCTCGGTGCCAACTTTCATGTTAGCGAGTCGCATGAGGATCAAATACTGCTCCGGAGTGAGCGATATTGCCAACTGGGATGCGACCTGCGAGAGCTCGAGAGGCTCCGCAACACCTTGGAAACATTTCTACCCCTTGCCGACTGTGAGGTTCTTTTCGTGGCCGAGGTGTCAATAACGTACATGGACACGCACTCCGCTGACTCGCTCATTCAGTGGGCGAGCACTATTGGCAAGTGTGAGTCTTCAACCTACCTATGCACTCAAGTCTCAGTCTGAGCGCCACTATGCGTTGCCAGAGGGCACGCGCTGATCATCTCAGCCGAGTTCTGTCTCTTGGAGCAGATCCTTCCCCACGGCCCGGACCATCCCTTCGCAAAGACCATGCTCAGTCACTTCGACAAGCTGAAAACACCCCCCAAATCAGTCGGCCAATACCCAACACTCGAGAGCCAACGGGATCGGTTTCATAGCCGGGAATGGCGTCATGTTGATATATGGGATCTATGGGAAGCCTGGTCGAGTGACTACTTTCTCAGCAGCGCCGAGCGGTCGGCCTTGAATCAAGTGGAGCCGTTTGACGAGTGGGAGGAGTTTATGCTCTTTGCCCGGCATTACTTTATAATCCATGCCGCGGCGACTGAAGTGAACGATCAGCGTTCATCGCAAAGCACGAACCCGAAGCCCAAGCCTAGCTACGCTGCAGCAGACGTCGAGGTAGCGTGCCACCAAGTCAATTCCCCGAGGCGAAGATTTGGAGACGTCCTGATCACGAAAACCTCCCTGGGAAGCCAATTTGCTCTTCACATGATGGGGTCCGGAACCAACAGCAGGTCCGATACATACGATGTCTATTCGCTAGGCCGACACAAGGACTCCCCCAAGCTACCATT
The DNA here is from genome assembly GCA_024340015.1 of Tolypocladium ovalisporum. Lineage (NCBI taxonomy): Eukaryota > Fungi > Ascomycota > Sordariomycetes > Hypocreales > Ophiocordycipitaceae > Tolypocladium > Tolypocladium ovalisporum. Next base: position 61,257 of record JALHBZ010000095.1, read on the forward strand.
AAGCGGGCCCGTGCCTCGAATGTGCTACACGGTGACCGATTTAGGCGACTTCGGTGTCCTCCTCGTGGGAGGAAGGGGCTCGCCGGCTAGCGCACTGTCTGACTGCTGGCTCTTCCACAAAGGGGCTGAATGTCGTTGGAAGGCAACGTGGAGACTCCCGGTGCCACTCTTCAGACATTCAGCCAGTCGATTGAGGGGCACCTCCCTTGCCCTTATCATGGGCGGCAAGACTAGCCCTTCGCAGATCTCAGAAGACTCTTATGTCTTTGACCCAGAGCGTGGTTGGCTCAGATGTTGGGTTCGGGGTTCTAAACCTCGCCCAGCATTTGGGGCCCTTGTGTGCAACTCGGCCCAAGCCGGGGATAAGGAGGGTGTTTTCCAAGGCCTAATGGCAGGTGGCATCGGTCAAGACGGTCGCATAGTCACCGAGAAATACTCATGGTACCTTGACACAAGCGAGTCCCAGGTAAATCCACTCCCTGCGCACGAGAATCGATAGAGCCTCCACCCCCGGCTGTTCTCCTTCTCGTACCAACGATGCTGCAAGACGCTGACTACGTCATAGCCAGCAATAAGTTTTGACATTGTCACCTCTGAGCCCAGAAATGGACATGATCTGGAATTGTTTGGCGCCAAATGCGTCGAGCTGGGTTCCTGCACTGTAGTGTGCGGCGGCATGGGAGAGGATGCGTCGCATCAAGGTTGCTGCGCTGTTGCCATTGACGTACAAGATGGCGGATCCTACACGACTGTACAGCTTCATCCAGACGCTGTCGATTCACGCCTGCCCTTCATGGTTGGATCTTCCGTCTTCCCGTCAAGAAATGGCATAGCGGTTGTCGGCGGTGGAGCTACATGTTTCTCGATGGGAACTTTTTGGGAGACCGGTGTTTACAGCATTGCCATTCCCAAGAAGCTCTGGCAACCGACCAGTGGAATGTCTTCAGGCATTGAACACTCTATTGAGTATACGCAGTCTCACAAGGTCGTCAGCAGCACCAATAATGACGGCACATTTTCCGAAAACCCTGCCGGAAAAGCAGCAGTGACGCCGGTCCTTCGAATAAAGGTCGGCTCGGAGAAGGCATTCGACGAGATCCTCCGCGATGGCAGGCCCGTCATCATTGAAGGCCTAGACATGGGCGACTGTCTGCAGAGGTGGACCCCGGAATACATGGTGGAACGAATTGGCGAGCTTACAGAGGTAAGTGCACAACAGACTAGTTTCGCGGTCTCATCAAGCTGACACAAGAAGGTCGTCGTTCACGAGTGCCACAAAGACACAGACAAGATGGACTTCAACTCCAAGAACTTTCGTTACGTCACCGACTCTTTTGGCAATATCATGACGAAGATTCAGGCTGGGGGCCGAATGTACCTGCGATCACTATCACAGGAGAAGCCATCAGAGCGACCGGCAAACATTGAAAAAGATTTCCCACGGCTGGCAGAGGACTTTTCTTTGCCCCAAGAATTGGACCATGTCAGGAACAGCCTCTTCAGTTCCGTGCTGAGGGTCTCGGGCAGGGTAAACATGTGGCTTCACTACGACGTATGCCACCTCTCCTTGTTTTCCCCTCCTCAGTAGACCGCTCAGCCGAAAAACGGTAATCCGTTGCTGCTTCAAGTCACTGACCGAGTTCTGTTTCGCAGGTAATGGCCAATGTCTATGCCCAAATCGTCGGCCACAAACGGATGATCCTCTTCCCGCCGAGTGACGTGAGGCATCTGTCATTTGCACCAGGAGCGTCCAGCTCGAGCCTTGACGTGTTTTCGGAACTCGATTCTCCATCGCTGGCGGCGACGCATCCGCACGAAGCTGTGCTCAAGCCAGGAGACGTATTATTTCTGCCTGCAATGTGGCTCCACGCGGCCGCGCCCAAGTCGGATATGAGCGTCGCGGCCAACGTCTTCTTCCGCGACCTCGAGGGCGGCTACGCCGCGGGTCGGGACGTGTACGGCAACAGGGATCTGGCGGCGTACGAGAAGGGCAGGCTGGACGCGGCGAAGATAGCCAAGGGATTTCAACAATTGCCGGTCGAGACGAGACGTTTCTACTTGGCACGGATAGCCGATGAGCTGCAGCAAGCCGCAGAGGGCGTTTGAAAAGCTCTGTAGATGTTGGCCTAGTCGCCAGGGACGGGGCGAAAGATGCACCGTGCAGGGCATCAACATACTCCAATTGCCAGTGCATTGACGGCCTCCCGACGGACTGGTCCGTGTGAGAGGGAGGTCTGGCAAGGAAGCTTGCCGGAGTCGAATTGGCGCCTCTGGTTGGTGGTGAAAAGATGGTCCGGCACGGGAGCTCCGTTTCCTGGGAGCGGGTCGCACATGTCTGTATAGCCTCCAATGACGTACTAGAGGTACTTGACAGCTCCCTGCGCTGCGCCCTCAGGCATGCAACAAAGCAACCATTGAGGCGGGCGATGTGGTGCAACACACGCGCCTGAACACAGCATCGCTCTCGTCTTGAAGAATACCTCTCTCTAGCCGGCAAGCGATAGAAGGGTCGGGAATAGGGGCCAAAGAGAGCCGTCTGGCCGGCCCAAACGAGGCTGAATTGGTAGTGAGAGGGGAAGCTTCTCTCATCACCTCCCTCCCTTTCTCCATCCACCCATCTCTGCCACCATCTCACTGGCATTCTCCGAAGCCTTTGTATCCTCAACCAACGCGACTCTGCCGGCAAGGTCACAGCGTCTTGCTTTCTGCTCCGGCCGACCCATTGCCGGGTAAATCGCCGCCCACAAGGCGGGAAGCTCTGGCCAAAGTACCAGCACAAGGAGCACCGACCTCAGCATCAACGCAACCCAACTTGGGCTTCTTGATTCATCATGGCGTCGACGTCACGCCCGCTGCTGCGGCGGCTGCTTGTCCCTGGAGCCGTCGCCGTCACCGGAACAGCCCTCCTAGTGTACTCGTACCGGCCCCGAACCATTCTCGGCTCCTCGTCCGCTGCTGTCCCGCCACCCACGTACGGCCCCGATGGCTCCTTTACCATGCCCAAGTTCCCGCGCGTCAAGTCCCGCATCGAGCAGCTCGCGGATCTGCGTCGCAGCTCCGACGCTGTCGCGGGGGCCGAGTATGACATGCTCGTCATCGGCGCCGGAGCTACCGGGGCTGGCGTAGCCCTCGACGCTGCGACTCGCGGCCTTCGCGTTGCCGTAGTCGAACGTGATGACTTTAGCAGTGGCACTAGCAGCAAGAGCACCAAGCTCGTTCACGGCGGCGTTCGCTATCTCGAAAAGGCCGTCTGGAACCTCGACTACAGCCAGTACCAGCTGGTTCGGGAAGCTCTCAAGGAACGCAAGTACTTTCTCCAGACGGCACCGCACTTGAGCATGTGGCTGCCCATTATGTTACCTCTGGACAAGTGGTGGAAGGCCCCGTACTATTGGGCTGGAACCAAATTCTACGACTTTCTCGCTGCCAGCGAAGGCATCGAGAGCTCATACTTCCTCACTCGCAGCAAGGCCCTCGAGGCGTTCCCGATGCTCAAGCAGACGGACCTCGTTGGGGCTCTTGTTTACTACGATGGCGCGCACAACGACTCCCGGATGAACGTGTCTATCGCCGTGACCGCTGCCCTTTACGGCGCTACGGTTGCCAACCACACCGAAGTCACGAGCCTCATCAAGGACGAAAGGGGCCGTCTCTGCGGCGCCACGGTCAAAGATGTCGTGGCAGAGAGGGACGGCAAGCCTGCAGAGGACATCACCGTCCGCGCCAAGTGTATCGTCAACTGCACAGGCCCTTTCACCGATTCAATTCGGAAAATGGACGATCAAAACTGCAAGGAGATCGTTGCCCCCTCGTCCGGTGTTCACGTCATCCTGCCTGGATACTACAGCCCTGCCAAGATGGGCCTCATCGATCCATCGACTTCTGATGGCCGAGTCATCTTCTTCCTCCCCTGGCAGGGCAACACCATTGCCGGCACCACCGACTCGCCGTGCGCAATCTCCCCCAACCCTTTGCCCGACGAGGAGTCTATCAAATGGATCCTCGGTGAGATCAGTCGATACCTGTCGCCCGAGATCAATGTGCGACGTGGAGATGTACTGGCTGCCTGGTCTGGCATCCGGCCGTTAGTCAAAGACCCTAAAGCCAAGAATACAGAATCGCTTGTGCGGAACCATCTGGTCGACGTCTCCCCCTCCGGCCTCTTGACTTGCGCCGGCGGCAAGTGGACGACGTACCGCCAGATGGCTGAAGAATGCGTCGACGCTGCCGTGCAAGAATTTGGCCTCAGGCCTGGACCAGTGACCAATGCTCCTCGTGTCAGCGGCACCGAGGTGGTGGATGATGGTGCCATACTTGACGGCTCGTGCCAGACGCACAAGGTTCGGTTGGTCGGCGCCCACGGCTTCAGCAAGACGCTCTTCATCCCACTAGTCCAACACTTTGGCGTCGAGACGGAGGTGGCCAAGCACCTGACGGAGAGCTACGGCGACCGCTCTTGGACCGTGGCAGCCCTATGCCAATTGACGGACCAGCGGTTCCCAGCCCGCGGCGCGCGCATCTCGCAGCTGTACCCATTCGTGGATGGAGAGATTCGCTACGCCGTGCGCCACGAGTATGCCCAGACGCCCGTCGACGTGCTCGCGCGCCGGACGCGACTGGCTTTCCTCAATGCCCAGGCTGCGCTGGAAGCACTACCCAAGATCATCGACATCATGGCTGAGGAGCTGAGTTGGGACCGCCACCGACAGGAGTTGGAGTGGAAGGAGAGTACGTCAATGAAATCTCTGCTAGCCCTCAATAATTTTGCCTGGAGTGTCGCTAACGTTTGGGAAAACAGCCGTGGCCTTCTTGAAGTCGATGGGGCTTCCCCAGCCGATGATGTCGGTGACGCGCAAGCAGGTGGAACAGGGCAAGCTCGACGACTTTGTCAACGAGCTCGAGTGGAACATGTACTCGAGGCATGATAGGCCAGTCGATGATTAGCTGAGCGTGACGAGAGCAAGCTGGGCAGAATCCCAACTTGTTTCCACAATTTTCAATTTACCCGGAATACAGCGGACGGATTAGGGCGAAGTCTTGTATGGGTGATTTGACTGAGATTCTGGGACATGGCGAGTTACGATTCCAAGAGTGTGGTCTGTTAGGCGTTTCACATGTATGATATCAAGCTGACTATTTGGGATATCTGATTACGGCTAGTTTGGAGTATTGAATCGATTTTGCTCACTAGATCAAACTCGTTGATGCTTGCAACCGGGGTGCAGAGGACTGACTGACTGACTGACAGAGAGCACTTTGGAGCCCCTGACGTGGGGCATTACGAGCCACTTAACCCCCCTTTTCTTCTTCCACAGTCTCGGAGAAGGCCATCCGGTCAAGGCCCAGTAACACCACCCGTTAGAATACGAGCTCGCTGATTGCACGCCTTTGTGATATTCATTCCCACGGCGATGTCGAAGGGACCTCTACCGACAATGACGAACAAGTGGGATGTTGGTCTTGATCCATCGCCTCCGCCACTTTTACTGATAGAGGTCAGGCTCCATTGTGTTCCGTGATACTTTCCGCATCTCCGCATCTTTTTCTCATTCGTTACACTACTGCCAATAACGGAGCCACACACGCAGTTTTCACTCAAGTAAGGAAAATCATCACGGAGAGAGAGAGAGAGAGAGAGAGAGAGAGTATGTGTGTGTATGAAATGTGGCCTGGCCCGTAGGCGCAGAGCCAGAGTCTCTTTCATTGAACGAGGCCCAGCTGTCGCCAGTACCTGCTGTACAAGAGTCCAAGTTATACCGATGCCACCCAGTACCTGTACATATACGGAGTGCTCCGCAGACCAAGCAACGCCTTTCTATGATTTTGTATCCCGCGTATGCTGAGTGGCCGTGTTCATAACCTGAGGGATGATGTTGCAAAACCAAACCGTAAAACTCCCCGCTCCTGTAAAATGCGCTTTCCGTGGATAAAAAAATCCATTTCCAATCATGCATGAGCTCGATAAAGAGAAGGGAGCGTACAGAGAGCGCGCGCCGAAGCAGCGTAGCCTCGCGTTACACTGCTCCATAGAGTGCAGACACACGCGCAGCTTGGATGACCTGCGTCTTGTGCTGCATCGGCCGGCTGAGCAACGCAATGTATTATCCATTAATATCGTATTCCGGAGTGGCGCAGTGACTCGCATCAGTAGACATTAGTCATGGCCGTATAACATCTTCGACGTCTGAGCGCGGCTCCGCTTTGCCGAGAGGATCGGCCATAGTCGGTCGGTGCCAGACGCCGCGCTCAAAGCTTGCTTTGCTGCAACGTGGTCCTTGATGAGATGAGATGGGCGAACCGAGCCGACAAAGTTTGGACTTTCTCCACCGCGCGCAGTTGGGCTTCCGACCCAGGCAGGCCAAGCATGATGCCACGTGTGAGTGACATCTGATCTCTTGGCAGCCAGAATCATCCGGGGCTGTCGCTCCATCACACATCCGTGGACACACCACTCGTATAGCATGCCGCGCCTTGTGGCGAATGGGAGGCACAGTCATCGATGTCGATGTGAAGTTACCCACATTGTTGAAGGCAACTGGCTGATTGTAGCATCAGCGCCACAGGTCAGGTCATGTGAGTTTGAAGTCGAGCACGGCCTGTGCGATGATCAAAAGGCATGGCCATGTCTTGGCTCCGCCATCGACGGATCACGGTCGACACTAGACGACGTCGGCATGGACCGCCGGCTAGAAGCTTTGCGACTGAAGCCGAGCTTGGCTCCCACCTTTTTCCAACCCTTGTTGTGTGCGGCCACGGCACGTTGGAAGCCACCGGGCGAGGTGTTGAAGGTGTATTCCGACGTTGGTGGTGTTGTCGGTGGGGTCATTGGCTCCAAGGCTGACGGTGAGTTGCTATCGCTGTCGTCGGTGAGCCCGTCAAACTCGACGGGGTGGTAGGTCGAAGAGCGGACGGCGTGGCCACTTCCGCGGCTGCCGCTGTTGTGAGAACGTCGCCGGGGTGATCCAGCGCGTTCCTCACTGGGGCTGGCGAGCTGGAGAGGGGCGACAGACTGAAGAAAGGGGACGAGAAGAGAGTCGTTCATGAGCTCGTAAATGATGCGGCCAGCGTCTTCCAGTGAGGAGGGGTGAGGAGGATGTGGCCCAAAGGGCAGGTTCAAGAGACGGTCTCGAACGCGGGCAGGAATGTTGACCTCGCGCGGGGCGCAGGGTACGATGTACACCTGCATGAGCTTTGCCCACAAGCTGCAGACGCGCTCGTTGCTCTCTCGTGAGGGCTGAGCTTCGGCGGCTAGCTGATCGTAGAACGTGGCGTAGCGCTGCGAGTCGAGGGTGAACTCCAACGTCTCCATGCAATGGTTCTGGGAGAGGTAGGCCATGAATGCGCTCAAGGTCCAAGGGGGCGGAGATGTGTCGAGGAGAATCTCGGACAGGGTGGGCGGACGAGTTGCCATCATGGATCGCGATGAGGAAGATGATTGAGTGTAGAAGCCGCTGGTAGGGCGTGACGGCGATTCGTCAAAGTCGTACTGGTCGTCAAAGGCGGACCCGAGTTTCGGAGATTGTTCTTGGGAACTGGTAACGAGATAGACAGGAGATGGACGCCGTATCCTCGATTTGACCATGTCTACGGCCTTTTCGTCCCGACAGTTTGACGCACGGCGTGTGAAAGTCGAGAGGCCGGGGCAGCCGCGCGTGCTCAATTGCAATGGCTCGATGAACAAGCAGCAAGCGGAGAGGGCGGCCCTAAGCCGGCGGCGTGTGTCGTTGAGCGTACGATGGTTCGCAAAGAAGGACAAAGTCGCGGGCTGTGGAGCAAAGCACAAGTATTCCAACGGCCTTGTGTTGGATGTCGAGTCGCTGACAAGGGCCCTTGTCGGTTAATAAGGGATGTCACGGCCAAGATACCTGGCAGGGGCGGACGACTGTGGGCGCGTGGCAGCGAAGGGTGACTGGAATGCGTCCGGGGGGGGTTGGTGGCGCGGGAGGGCAGCGATGGATCCAGCGAGGGAGGGTTTGGTGGCTTGCGGATGTCGTGGAGTCTATTCGGTGCAGTGCGGCACCGACGGATGCTTTGGGCGGTGGGCGTTGCGTCACAAGCGCAGCAAACTCAGAAAAGCCGTAGGGGCGGGACGAGCGACGTCCGGAAGAAGTGCTGCCTATTCGAGGCTTTGAAGATCGGATTTAGCCAGCAACGCCTTCCCAGTCAACCAAGGTTCGCGGGAGCGAGGGTTGGCTCGAATATAGATAGTGGCAGTCGGGTCGGGCGGGTGTGGATTCGACCAGGAGCAGCCGCGTAAAGCTGGGCGCCGTGGTGGACGATGGCAGCGAAGCCGATGTCGATGGGTGCAAGCGAGGCCAGGCAGGCCAGCAAGCAGCAGGCAGGCAGCAGGGCGGGGAGAGAGAGCGAGGGTCGTGACGAGCAGAGTGCCGCGTCTGTCCAAGGGCGTCGACCGGTGAGATTAAGAGTACGGCACGCTTGCTTCGCGAAAAAGTATATGGCGATGGATGCTGGTTCGGAATGAGCAGCAAAGAGGAAATGGACGTCCGTCGTGGTCAGGGCAGAGCCGGCAAGGGGACTTCTAGAAGGGGAAGAAGGGGACTTCTAGAAGGGGACTTGGCAAGGGCGACGATGACAGACGGCCGGCAGTGGCATGTACTTGTATGGCCGCTCCCGCAGAGTTCGTCGACCAAGGTACCCCCCCCCCCCCCGTCAGTGTCGGCACAA
>JALHBZ010000095.1:70139-170488 GCA_024340015.1 Tolypocladium ovalisporum
GGGCTCGAGGCGCATGAGGCCGCTGCACGCACCACAGGTCAGCGCTACCTTACCCTGCCTGCCATGATGGCCTGTCCTGCCCTGCCCACTGCCGCTTAAGCACCGCAGGCCCCAGCACAGCGCCCGCATCCTTGGCCTGGCCGGTGGATTGCATCGCAAGGGCCTCTCCCAGTGTCTTGCCGGTCCGCTTCATGGATTTTCTTCTTCTCTTCCTTCCCTTGTTCCGCGAGTGTCTTCTCGGCCCCCGCCGCCTCAATCGCCGTCCGCCGCTGCTAAGATTTGCTTGGGTTGGTGGCAGTGGTTGCAATGGATGTGACGGCAGACGGCAGCTCCCTGGCGCCGGCATATCATATCCATCTGTAGTACCTCGTACTCGGCACCTGCGACCCGCTCACGAGTCCTTCATCCGTCTCCTATTCTTTCCCCTTTGGCCTCCCCCCCCCCCGTCGACCAGCATGTACGGGTCAAGACAGAGTTTCGACCGATTGTGGCCATTGTCACGCGTCGGCCATTGCGAGTGGGGGGAGGCGACTCTTGGGCAATTGATCAGCTGGCGCACGACAAGACTGGCCTGGCCTGGTGGAGCCACTTGTGCTGGCTGCGGCGCGGCCGCCGGCGCTAGAAAGGCGCTAGAAGACGCTTGAAAACGCCTCAGTGGCCAATGGCGCTGTGCCGCTCCGGCCACTGGTGAGGGGCCGGGCAGCTGGGTGGGGCCAGGGACTGTTTGGTTTTTGTTTGCGTCGTGCCCTCGCTCGGCAGCCAAGGTTCAATGGCCCAGTGTCCGAGAAAGCAGGACCCGAGTACCTAATTACTTGGTATTCGTACAAGTAATAGCTCCTATCCGTACCCGTACTCGTAGGGGATTTCCGTGAGTGTTCGGGGGGAGTGTTGCCGAGGCGAGTCGACGACCAACTGTAGCGAGAGGCGCGCACGGCTCGTCAGTCGCGCACTGCCCTATCGACCGGGGTTCTGCAGCGCCCCGGGTCTGTCGAATGCGCATTCGCCGCCGCCGTCCACTACCTGTAATGTGCTCATGTTCAGTGTCTGATGTCCCGATGTCTTGATGTCTGTCGTCTGACGACTAATGTCTGATGGTGCATGTGTGATGACGACGCGGCAGTTGCTCGACGGATCGGCAAGAGGCAAGGGTGCATCCCGGGCTGCGTCCATCTGCATTTCTGCACCCATCTGTTGCGCATCCTGGATCTCGCCTGTTGGCGACCCGCGACATCAGCAGATATCGCCGGCACTTTACGAGCCAACGTGCGCCAAGCTGTGCATGGCAAACATCGGCCGCCTACCGTCCTAGTCGACTACTCCCGTCGTAACCCCCTAGGTACACGCGGACCACGACGGAGGCGGCACGGAGGCCAGCCCGGTTTCGTGGGTCGCTGCCACTGGACTTGCGCCTGGTTGCCCGTACTTGGTAAAAGCGCCGTTCGTTCGAGGTACCTTTGCGATGCGTGGCTGCTATGATTCTGGGGAAGGCTGCAGGGAGGCAGTGAAAGCCGGAGTAATGCAGCAGCAGCAGCCTGTCCATTGCACTTGTCCAACCCAACACACGGCTTTACATTGTCCATCCCACCCCAACCCCAACCCCGCCCTCGCAAACGCCCGCCAGGAGCACGTCACCACGATGGCGGCAAGCTAAGAACGTCGCCTCTACTGGTACTTCGTCCGGCGCCTTTGGCAACAGGCTACCACCGCTGGAGAATTTGAAGTCGAGCACCGTGGAGGCAAGAAACTTGGGAGGCAAGACCAGTTGTTGCCAGAGAGAGGGCGTCTCGTCCAACAGCGTCAACCCCGCATTCGGCTTGCCCGGGGTTGAACAGCGCCAACAAATGTGTGATCTCTACTCCGTACAGTACCCAACTCCGAGTTCGAGAACTCACACTCCGAAAGGCAAGGTAAGGGAGTCTCTTCTGTCCACAATCTGCTGCAACGAATCATTGCCGTGCCACTGCCCGCCAGAGAGCCCTGCCTATGCGGCAGTGTCTCGAGCAACAGTCCACTGCCTCATCTTCAAGGTGCCTTCATGCCCTAGCCTCTCCCGTCTGGACGTCGCACGAAGCTCGCATGTATTTGCATCGGACAACATGAGAGACCGCACACTGCCGTCTGGAGCCCCAGGCGCATGTTGAGTGGTACCGCGGAGATGCTCATGCTCTCGTCCGGCAGCCACCACAAAGTCTACACCCCACACTCGAAGCCTCTCCGAACAATGGCGACCGCCACAAGACCATGGGCCCTTGCTCCATTCTGTCGTCCATCATTGTCGTCATCGTGGCCGTTGGCAGCCACTCGCTTGCTCCAGAAACCGCTTCGCTCGCCTCGGCATCAACGACATCCCATCGTCGCACCGTCACGTAGTCACAGCGAAACTTACAAGTATAATGCTCTCTGCAGGAGTCCGCTCTGCATGTCTCCCTCGCCCTCTTTCTATCATCTCAGCGGTGCACACCACCAAGCAGTCTGATCTTGGTTGCGTGTTCGCAAGCTCCCAGCGCCACTTCAACCGCCGAAGCGGCGGGGCCAATCGTTTCCGTGTCACTCTGGCAACTTGGGCTCGGTCTTGCCAAGCCCCTGCTCCACTCCCTCCTCGCCAAGTCGATGGCGGGGAAGACCAGATCGAGCCCTCTGGCGACGGGACCCTTGGGAATCGCAAGCCAGCTGCCTTCTTATTGTCCCGCATTGATCATGACACCAAATGTACGCCTCTGGCGCCGTGGAGTGTGGCTGTGGCCATCGACCCTTACAGCTGACTGTAAATAATACTCGTGACTCTCGTCGACGGCTAGTCGCCGTCGCTGCTGACTCGGCCCGCCATTCGCCCTGGATTGTTCCCGTCAACCAGGCTGTCGGCGCCATTGACGACTTGATTCGAGCTCACCCAGTGCTCCGTGCAGAATCACCGGATATACGTATTGATATCTACACGGTGCTTGCGCAGCCCAGAGTCTCGACACTAGCATCTGCCGGCCATGGTCCGTTGTCCCCCACATCTCACCTCACACAGTCTGTCGTCCGGAGTCTGCAACGCAGGCAGGCTTGCTTGCTGCCCAGTGGGCGCGAAGGAGTACACAGCGGGAGACCGACAGACAACCCTCGCCAGTGGATTAACAGAGGGCCATGGACCAGCTTCCGGCCTTGCCAACCTCTGTAGTCACGAGTTGCGGGCTCTGAAGTACGGACGTACTCTCCGTCGTCCTACCATGGCCCAACCACACACCAGACGCAGCGAACCTATCATGCGCTGAGTTGGTCCACGCCGGTTCAGAAGCTTGCAAAGACCATCCTGGGTTCGGCCAAGCGCTGTCTATCAACGCAGTAGCTCACTGGCCCTATGGTCGGTGCCTCCGGATTCATTGGTGCAGAAGCCAACGTCGACCCCTCAAAATAGAGCTCTATGACGGAAGCGAAACGCAAGGCGCCGCCTCACTCTGCCATCCACCAGCCATCGGCGCGACATGCACCGACATGCCGCGAGGTGCGCTTTCATATTCCCAGCCCGAGCCGTCCGTGCAACTCTGCTGCCAGACGTGGCTAGGGCGCTGGGGAGGCCCAGGTTTCAGTGCAATCAAGTCGTGCCACCGGGTTGCGGGATGCGGTTGCAAGTGAGCCGCCAGGCCAATGGACGCTGGCAGTTGCATACTCCGTAAAAGTGAAATGGTTGGAGGAGCTCGTTGGCGCCGTGAGCTCGCCCAGCTGCACCCATTGATTCGACGCAGGTCAAGTCTTGGCTGGCTGCCAAGCTGCGGCTGGACACCTACCCGCCCATGCCGCCTTGCCGCCTCACCACCAGCGACAGCCATGGTTGCCGGATCAAACAGGCTGATTGCGAAAGCGATTGCGATGCCAGCCCTGGAGCATTGATTTAGGCACTCGCTACCGATGCAATGGCGGTAATTATGGAGCAACACTATTTCCAGTCTACCACGACTTACGAGCAGCTCTGGGGGCTTGGCTGGCACCGATCGGCAAGACCTGTGGCGAGCGGGTCGGGGAGAGGACAACATGAGAGGCCGGTGACAAGGTTGTGCTCCGTCACCGGAGTCACGGTGACAGAAGCATTACCTTAACCCATCACGCTATGGCTCCAGCCGTTGGCACCGAGACTTCAGAGCAGCGCAGGGCCAAGCCTTCGGTCCATCTTCCCGAGGATGCTTTCGCAGCCCTTGCCGCCAGGGCAATTAATCTACGGGTGCGCCGTAACTTTATTAGTCTCGACGTCGTGACTTGCGACCCCACGACAGCTGCAACTGCTCCCTTGGCAGCTGAAATGAGCACATTGGTGGTGCAGCTCCAGAAGGCAAGGCAAGCTCCGGCGTGCTGAGGCTGTGCCGGTTGAATCTCAATTAACTTTGCGCACTATTACGGTACGGGAGGAACAGAGTTGAAGCCACTTCAGGGCGACAGCCGACCGCTGCCGTGGATTGTCAAGGCAAAAGGCAAGCCCATTGGCCATTCGATGCCGTGTTTGTCTCAGGAGTTGGCGGGTGCACGGGATGAGGACGTCTCCATCTGGGCCGCAACGTCACGGAGGACGGCAGGTTCGCGGCCCCATTACGTGTTGCATGCATTGCTACGAGTACCAGGTACAAGCGGATGGGGGCCCCCCTTCTTTTCCTCTCGTCACGGCAGCAGCGATAGCCTGATGGACTGACCGGCCGGGTGAGTTGTCCTCAACTCTGTTGCGACGAGCTGGACGCACCCGTGGGCGTCGTGCCCTGCCTTGCCGGGCCGGCATCGCCGCAGCGACAGCCGCCATCGGGGGGGGGGGCAGGGAACGCCGAAGAATGCTGGAAATATCTGGGCGCGCAGAAAACAGAGGGCGCGGGCGCGTTTCTAGAATTCTTCCCGCCTCGGCCCCCACCGCGAACGCACATTGGATCGCATATACCCTTCTCCACCGTACCCGGCCACGCCGACGGCGGCCCAGCTCCACTGCTCCACGGACAAGACTCAACCTCCCTTGCAAGACGAAAAGGCCACCAATCAGCCAACTCGAGCCTCGAAAACTCGAAACATAGTCCCGAGTTGGTTCCCGCTGGCCAGTGGTACTGTACCCCTGGTCGCCTGCGCCGCCTACCAATTACCTACGAGTCGTCGCCTGGTGATGGATGTGCATCTTTTGATTCATGAAATCCTTTTCGCTCGCCAGAGGGGGCCGGTCTCGCCCTGCTCACATGTCTATGCACGCATAGCCAAGCTTGTCGAATTTTGCGACTATTCTCTCCGATGCAGGCGGCTACGAGCGCAGGTCAAACCGGTGGGTGCATCTTCCTTGCTTCCAGTCTTCGCGCGCGTATGCACGTATTGTCTTGACCGTTTCAGAAACATCCCCCCCCCCCCAAACCGTCGTCCCATCGCGTCCACCGCATTGCGTGCGAGTCGTATCACCCCATCAGCCCACCTGTCCGTCCCGCAAACCCCCCACAAAGCCAAGAAACAAGCATTCGCTCGTGATACCTACATTGCACCTTGGCCCATCGTCGTCCCCCCCGTAGCGGGCGGTGGGCCGCAGAACTTTCCATCCGCAACATCGGGGCGTGGGCGTCGCGACAGACCGCTTTCTGACGGATATCCACCAGGGTTCCCTCACCAGGGTTCCCTCTCGAGGATCCACTCTCCGACTTCCATCCGTAGCAGACCGCTTGGCCGAAGCCTTGAGCTGTAGCCTGTGCGTACGACTAATGAGCACGCAGGAGCAAGTCCGCGATCCGTAGTGCAGAGACTACGAGTAAGCTCTTTTTTCCAACGTCGCTCGCCATGCCGACAAGGCCCAGGGTATCAGCAAAAGCAGGGCATGCAACGCCAACCCTGCATCCGTCTGCACGCCTGCATCCTGCACGGCTCTTCTTCATCCCATGCCGGCCAGCCGATGGATGGCATGGAACTTTTGATGCAATCTCGATCCCATCTGGCATCGCAATTCCCCCTGGAAGGCGCTGTCTCGACCTCGGCATGCTCTTTTGTGCCGTCGCCGCCCCAGCAATCGGGCTGCCCACGTCGTGAAAACCTCACGTAGGTGACTGCGTAGAAAGGCACTGCTCGATATATTGTAGGCATACATGGCTCTCTGTCAAAACAAGGAGGTCTGCAACAGATCGGCAACCCAGCTAGTCCTATCGCGGCGTGTTCGCATCAACAGACCACCCCGCCAGAGATCTTGCGGTAATTACGAGTGAGGCGCTCGCCCGATGCTCTTTTGTACATTGGACATCATGCGTCGGTTCAAAGCGATTGATAGGTACTACGTGCGGGTACAAGTGTCTCTGTTTGTGCAATGTACAATAACCATCATGGTGCTTGAGCCCTCGTCCAGCCATGGCAACAGCCAGGAACCTCGAAGCAGCCTCAGCAGCACTCGGCCACATGTTTTGCAAGTCACAGTCGCGATCTTGGAGCCCGATATTCGTTGAATGCTTCCATTTCATCTGTCCAACTCCGTAGCGACCGACACTCTAGACAATACACTAATAGTGTCCTGGCCGGCTTCCTTGAGCCGCGCCGTTGGCCAGCTTAATCTTCATCGTGAGCCTTCGGCGATATTCGTCTGCTTGAACCCTCCTCGGCACCCGTCGCCCTTTGTTGGATCCAAAATCTACCTCAGCCCAGCCGTCCGTCTATGCGTCTCTGCTCAACGAACCTCAGCCACTCCGCCTCTTGAGCCAGTCTTGTTCTCCCTTTACCCCTCGCAAATGTAAGAATGATTCGAAACGCAGCCTCGACTTTCCAAAACAAACAGAGTAAGGCGAAACAAGAAGCTCGCATGCAAGGTCAACGCCCAACTCCTGGTATCTGTGCGACGGCTCAAGCCGTCTTGACTCCCCAAACGCCTCAGAGTTCTATGCCGTCGCAAAACAAAATTACTGCCTTAGAAGACACCGAGGTCGAATTCGCCATGGAACCCTCCGTTCTTCAACATCGCGGCGATTCGCAGACGCTGCAAGGGCATGTCTCTCGCCTTGTAGCTGTCGATGGGGCTCAAGCCCAGTGCTAGACACATGGCATTGGTGATGGTGAAGACACCACAGTCCCACGAGTTCTTCTGCTCTGGCGCTGCGTGTCGCTCCACCTTCCACTCCGCATCGTCAAACTTATCACCCAGAATGTGTTTGACCCACGTCATCGCTATCGTCGTGTACGCCAATGATCCGTGAGGATTGAGAGAGTCCATGTGTGCCACCGTCCTCTTGGAGGGGCGGACGACCATGAGTGTCCAGTGGGAGTTGTGGCAGATGGGCATGAAGATGGTGTCCACATCCAACATGTTCTCCGCGGTCACCCCACAACGCCGGAGTGTCCTTTCCGTTCCCGCAGGTCCCTTCTCCATAAGTTTCTTGAAGAAGAACGAGTTCAAGGCCAAGCTCTTTCGTGTCTGCTTCTTGACATCCTTAATGCCAGCCGCCTCGTTGATCGCCCTGTCAACCCAGGAGATTGAGCCATTGATAATCTCATCATTGACCCAGTGTGTCGGTGGTATGACCGTGCTAAAGTCATGTCGTCTCAACTCGGTGTTGTCGCCACTCTTGGCCTGTATCGCTGAGGGCTGTGCATCCATCGCTGAGTAGGCCATCTTCTCCGAATACTTGCTGAGAGGCGCAATGAATTGCTGGAGCGGGGTGCGTAGCTCACGGGCCTTTGCAAGGGCAGCTCTCAGGTCACGTCGTCGCTCCTCCTCCGCGGCCCTCTGTGCCTCCTCGTCGGCTAACCTGGCGGCTTCAGCAGCCGCTCTTGCCTCTTCTTCCGCCTTTCTTGCCTCCTCTGCGGCTTTACGTGCTGCTTCGCTCTTCTGTCTTTCAAGCGAATCCTTGGCTTCTCTGCTCAGTTCAAAGCCAGGAATTGGTGGCATGTTCAGGAGCTCTTGAATGAGAACCTCGGGGTCCACTTCTGCCTCCCTGCCCGGCTTGGCCAACTCGTCCGTCCGAAGCCAGGATCTGTGCTTGTCGTCTTCAGGGACCCCCGTGGCTGTTCCAGAGAAGATGTTGTCAGAGAGCGGACGTCTCTGTTTTCTTGCCGTGCCAGGCACTCGCAAGGCAGCACGAAAGTTGTCGGGGGTCTCATCTTCTGCCGATTCGTCGTCATGTACAAGCAGCCTGGGAACATCCAAACCAAGATGTGTCCGCGGCTGTGGACTAAGCGTGCTCTCTGTGAAGCGCACGGTCTTGGGCAGGCGCGATGTCTTCAGCCGCTTTGGTGTAGTTCTTCCTGCCCAAGTGCGGTTTCGAAGAGCCGACGCCGCCATCATCCTCGAGGCCTCGGCAGGCTTGAGAGGCTCCTTGACCGCAAAATCGCCGATGTAGCTCTCCTTGATGATGCGGTGGGCATCGCTCTCTACGTAGAAATCCGAGCGAAATTCTTCGGGCGTTATCTCGAAGATCCTGCTCTCCAAGAAATCCGCGCGCAGCTGAGCGGTTCTGCCATTGTTCGTCTTCTCGACGACCGGACCCGAAGATCGCACGGGCCTGGGAGGCGTGGAGGGTGTGTCAGAAGTCTCCTCTGCCTCTGCCTCCTGTGGGACGGACTCCTCCTGTGGGGTAGACTCCTCCTCCGCCTCACTTTCAGGGAACGATCCTGGAAGCAACAAGTGCAGGTCCAAATCTGTTCTCGCAGGAGGCGGGAAGAGTTGAAGGGCTTCTCCGCAATATATCTCGGAGACAGTGAAGCTTGGCGCGGGCAAGTTGAACCTGAGCGCCTGCAAATCGAGAATGATGCCGTCGATGGTCTCGGTGGCGACGCGTTCCTCTGGCGTTGCGTTCCCAGCTTCGAGAATGCGGTTGAGAATGGTAGGGAATGGCGCTGCAGAGAGGAAGTCCTGCGCTAAGAGCAGTTTTTCGAGCACGGCAGGCTCAAAGTTGTACTCGGCGTCCAACGGGACAACGGGATATGAGCGTTTGTGTTTGAAGAAGAAGCCGACCTCGTAGATGTTGTTGCACATTCTGATGCAATTCTCCAGGTGTTCGAAAAAGGCATCGCACATGTCTTTCTTCCCAGAGAAGAGAAGTTGGAGATCAATCGGATTCTTGTAAAGAACATGGCTGAGTGGTTGGAGAACTCTGTTCATTGCATCCCGAGACTCATGTGAGGCAACGATGGTGCCCGCTCGGCGGAGTTTGTTCACGAAGATTTGGTTTGCTTCAACCAGCGTGCGGAAAGAAGCCTCAGTCAACCAGGACGCGTTGGAGGCGTCCGGAAGCGTCAGCTTGAGTCGCTTGCTGGCGACATGGTTGTGGGTCTGGTCAGAGGACGCAACTCTGACCAGGGATCGAAGCTCGGCCACATTATGAGATGTGCGATGGACTGGACGAGCATTAGCAGCTGCAGTGAGGCTTGTGAGTCAAGAGTAAGAGGATAGAATCGTACAGATATGGGCGAGTCTTTCGCCGAAGCCGGTGACGGTTGAGACGATGTTGGACATCATCCCGGTAACTCGTCCAAGGAAGCGTCCTGTTCCAAACAAACTCCGTGATCCCTGAGTGTGTTAGCAATAGTCGCAACGCAGACCGGGCAGAGACAAGGAGGGCTGACCTCAGGCTCCTAAGTGAGGGTCGGGTTGTCGGGGTGAGCCAGTCCCCTGCGCGAGACGGCGACACCAGGATCGGCAACGATAAGGTCGTGCAGTGCGGCAACCAGTTCAATTTCGGAAGTATCAGCTCGTCGCTTGCGAGAAGGATGGCCATTGATTATGACGAAGTCGGGCTCGAGGGTGGGGGAGCGAGCACGACTGGGGACGTGCTGGACAGTGGGATTTGTCGTCTGGTGAGCAGTGACACCACGGTGAGATACGGTAGCTTGCTGGTCGGCTGGAGTTTGCTGGAGATGAGCAGCCGCTCCGGCCGTGGTAGCTGAAGTCTGCTTGGTGATGTCGATTCGCTGACGAGTGGTAGCTCGCACAGGAGGCGGGGCAGTCCGAGCCTCCTCGGCGGCGCGAGCTTCCTGCTGCAGGCGAGCCTGCTGATGGCGGGCCTGGGCCTGCTTGCGGTCCAGGGCCTTTTGGCGACGAAGGCGTTGTTTATCAGCCTGAATATTGGCTTCGCGTATATCCTTGAGTGCAGGATCGTCAGACTTGAGCAGTGGAAACTTGGTGTCTGCGAGGAAGCGTTCGTTGGGTCGTTCGTAGTGTCGAGGTTGGGTTGTGGGGAAGTGACAAGGCTGGTCAGAGGGCTCGCTCTCATACGCCAGGAAGTGTCCAGTAGCTTGAGCTTGGATGCGCTGACGATAGGAAACAAGTCGCTCGGCTCGCGGAGCCTTGCGAGCGACGGAAGCTTGAAGGCGGCGTTGGTCAGCAGCTCTTGCGGCGCGCAACGCCTGGTTGGCGACGTTGACGAGGTAAGGAGGCATGATGGAGGTGAGAGCAGAAAGCAGGAGGGCAAGAAGGTGGCAAGAGCTGTGCAATGCACAAGAGGGCGAGTCGAGTGTGTTGGGCAAGTGACGAGAGAAGTCGTCAGATCAAGAAAGATGCGATGGGAGCTTGCGAGATGTCTAGCAAGTCCAAAGGACAAAAGCAAGGGGGACGCAGAGGTGGCAGTTGCAAAAGGGGTATCGAGTTGGCAAGTGTGCTTGTGTATGAGTGCGAAAACTTCAAAGTGCAGTGCAGTCTGAGGTTGAGGGGGAGAAAGAAAGAGGGCGTCGGAGGCAGGACAAAGGCGCGTACCTGGGTAGGCTCCACGGACGCGGTACGCAATCAGTAGCCGTTGCCGCTGGTGACGACGCGCATGACGTGGCCGACGCTTCGCGTGCCGGTCCACAATGCCACTGAATGGGCGAGAATGGCTCTGCTGAACAGCGGGCACAGGCGTGGCCGAGCGCTGTTCGCTAGAGCTCGCTGCGGTGATGCTGCGAAACGCTGGGCTGCAGTGGCTTCGCAGTGGTGTTGAGGGGACGGGAGTTTTGTAGCTGGCGAAACCTCGGGCCGCAGACCCTCAGTGGGGTGGAAGCGACGGCCAGCTGATGCCAGCTGGCACCATTTTCTTACGCACCTCATTGGCCGCCACTCCGTCGATTGAACGCATTGTCGTTCAGACCCCTGCCACGGGCGTTGATCTGCGTCACCCCACAGTCCAGATCTGGCACCACTGAAGATCCACCAAGGATCGGCAAATGCGTGCCAATGGAAGCCGGCATAATCAGGTAGTACGTCAGTGGGCACTGGACTTGACAAGGACAAGCGAGGCCACGTGTTGGTGAGGGTAGGAGTCAGTCGGCGATACTCGTTGTCTCTGCCAGGCGAGATGAAGCTATCGAGAGAGCTTGGTTGGGCAAATCATCCAACCGAATCTTCACCAGAGAACTCGCTGGCTATGCCCAGCTGGTTCGGAGGCACCAACTAAACTCGATCTTGAATGAGATCTTGATGAAGTGTAGCAAATGTGGCAACTAATTCGTCCTACGCGGGATATCTGCAAGACTGCACCGTGTTGAAATCCATCCTACAGGGCCGCAAATGCTGCGTCAGACCCTACTCGTGATACCGCACCGTCCTGAAAAGCCCCCTCTTTCAGCCCATCGCGAGAGTATTCACCACTAAAACAACCGGCAATCAACCTGTCCTCATAATTGTGAAGTCACTTGACCAAACTTCTTGGTGCAAAACGCCGAGAAATAGTCGTTCAGGGCATCAACGGTCCCGCTGCCTTCAACGAGGCTCGCCACGACACCAACGTATCCATCTGGCCGCACCACCACGACACCGCCTCTTTCCTCATCCAGCCCCATCTTGGCGTGTGCCGCTGCCTTCGCGTTGGGCACGCGCCGATCCCATATGTCGTCTGCGTACACGTGCTCTCGATAGCGCGCCAGGGTCTCCGGTACATCCCGCGAGATTTCGATTCGGCTTCGCTTGCAGGCCAATACAGTACACAGCGTAAAGAAGAGACTGTGCGGGTTGTGGGCTTCGTGGTGCGAGACTGTGTCAACATCTGATCGCGTATATGCTGCGTAGAAAGATCGTGACCCGCTCAAGCCATTGCCAAAGTCGAGCAGCGCTTGTCGAGAAGTGCATGGGTTTCCAGCAAAGATGAAGATGCGGAACGAACCGTTCAGAGGTACTTCTTGCTCGAGGTGAACCACGTTGGCATCCACGACCCTCGTCACGTCCGAGTTGATGAATATGGAACCTGGTGTGAGCTTGGTCCCCGTGGGATGCATCAGCGGCGACTTGGCAGGGTGATTGGGCGACCAATTCAAAGAGTTTGCTCCGTAGGACACGCCATAGCCACTAGTAAACTCGCACGACTCCTTGAAGGTCTTGATGAAGTCGTTGTCATGTAGCTCATCGGTCGAGGCTGCCTGAACCTCACAAGGAGCCGGTTGTCGCTCCGAGAAAAGTTTTGCGTATCTATTGTCAAAGTCCAGAAGGCTTTCAGCCACACTCTTTCTCTCGGACTCATAGGTCCTGAGGAGATCTCGCTCCGCAAAGCCACTTTCAACTGCATGGATCTTCCAAGCGAGGTTCAAGGCGTCTAGAAACGCGGTGTTCATTCCCTGACCCGCCTTCGGCTAAGAATCACACGCGTTAGTAGAGGAAATGTATAATTACGGCTGCGCAAATGCCTTACGCTGTGTGTGTGGCAGGCGTCGCCGCCGAGGAAAACGCGCTCATCCAGGGTGTATCGATCTGAGATGCCCTGACCAATCGGGTAGACGGAAAACCATTCAACGCGCTCCCACTCAATGGAATACGGATGGAGAATCTTCTTGGCCGATTTCTGGACCTGGGCTTCGGTCGCCGTCTTTCTCGGGTTCCAGTCGGCATCGGTCGATGAGGCGATCTGGATGTAGAGGCGAACCATATTGTCCTCCCTTGGGATGACCATGATGGAGCCACTTTCGCTATGAATGGTGCATTTCATCTGCATAGCTATCAGTAAGACAGAACGGGTAGAAGCATGCAGGAGGTGTGACCTTTATGTCTGGAAAGTCCGTTTTCACGACGCCGTCCATGACGCCCCAGACGTGCTGGATGGGATCCCGGTGCTGCATGCCAATATCGAGGTGGCGCCGAATAAAAGACCTTGCGCCTTCTCCACCAAAGAGGTATTTGGCTCGCACGGTCTCGGATTTGATTCCATCAACGTGCCCGATTTCCACACGAACGGGATACTCAGGGTCATCTTGCTCGCTTGAATGAAAGCCCCTCACGGTCCACGGGCGTTGTACTTCAACATCGTGTTTCTCGAGGTCACGAATGAAGACTCTCTCAATGTGACCTTGGTGGAGCAGTGTCGTGAAGGGATAGCGGGCATCGATGAAGCTCGGGCAGCTGGCCCAGGTGCCCGTCCTGGCAATCCCTGGGCCGGACTGGGACGGGTCCCAAAAGGCCACCTCGTAAACTCGCGCAGGCTTGTGCGCCATGATATCAGGCTTGAGCCCCATGTTTCGGATCAGATCAAGAGAACGTGGCTGAATGCCGTCGGCTCTGCCAGTGAGAGTGGGTTCTGGCCGATTGTCGATGTGCTTGATCTTGTAACCCCAACGCGCCAAGCATGTCGAGAGCATGAGACCAACGGGACCAGCCCCTACGATGACTGCAACATTTGGTCAGCATTGAGACGGCTCACTCAGGGCCGAGCACTCGAGGGAGATGGAAGACGCGATTCGTCGGATATTCGGCATACCAATGTCATATGACCGGGACCCATCTTCCTGCAAAGTGTTGCCAGACGCCATCTCGCCGGTTTAGACACTACAGTGGTAGAACGACGAGTAAGTAGATACAAGTAAGTCGAGTGGGAATGGTGGCAGAAGATCGAGCAAGTCTTTGCATTAAAGGATGTCGCGCACAAAAGTCCCGCCCCGGGGCAAAGGGCTGGTATCAACAAAACAATTTGCTCCTAATGAAGATGAAAAGCACGATGAGGCAGCAAGTCAGAAAGACGTCGCTTCCAAAGCCCAAGTTAAATATGAGTATTTGAGTGTTGCTATGGAGGCCGAACCTCCAAACTTCCCAAGACTATTCCCTGCTAGCGGCGCGGCCAAGTTCGGACTTGGGGGCGCTAACACAGCGGCATGAGGCTCGGGACAGACGACTGATTCGCAAAGACGGGGCAGGTTCGGAAAGCTGGCGCAGCTGGTGTGATAGCTGTGCGGCGCATGCCTGTACGTCTGATGACAGTCGCTGGCTGCCCTTGGCGGCAGGCCGTTTTGACAGGACGGTGGTAGTAAGACGCCGGGCCCCTCCCAACATGTAATCAGAGGGTACGTACGTCGACGGCCAGCCTAAACAGGGTAAGGCGCTTGTGACGGAGGCGCAAGTCCGTTGAGCGCAGCAGTGCATTCAAGCATCGCCAATGAGGGTTGAGGGGGTCGCAGATGCAC
The DNA here is from genome assembly GCA_024340015.1 of Tolypocladium ovalisporum. Classification (NCBI taxonomy): domain Eukaryota; kingdom Fungi; phylum Ascomycota; class Sordariomycetes; order Hypocreales; family Ophiocordycipitaceae; genus Tolypocladium; species Tolypocladium ovalisporum. The sequence goes on from JALHBZ010000095.1 coordinate 84,459, forward strand.
ACTCAAGCCGCAGGTCTGCACGTCTGCACGTTGCCAATCTGCCAGCCTGTTCAGCCGGCCGGGGATGGGGTCGGGAGATGCGGGATGGAGGAGGGGGGGAGGGGAAGCTGGAGATGTTGTGAGGCAACAAGGGCTTGCGGGCACGGCGGGAATCACCGGCCCGGTACTCCGTAAGATTTGGTAACAAGAAACCACCGTATGCCAGCCGCAGATTCCGGCGAGGGCGAGGGCTTGCGGTTGCCCGTTCGGCATGCACTCGACAAAACCCGGGGCATTTAGTCGAGCAGTCCCATCGCTCTGGCCGTACCGACTAATCGGCATCGAGTAGCCCGCAAGGTACGAATTCGTCGTGACCAATCATCCCGATCGCTCTCCCGGGGTCTGTGGCCGCGAGACGATGTGGGGGGAAGCGACAACGCCTGGGGGCCGTTCCGTGTCTCGCAGGACTGAACGTGTGTATTCGGTAGGTATGACCTTGCATTGCGGTGCATTGCAGCCTGCGGACGGGTGTGCCGGGGCCGTTCGTGGTTGGACGGATGAATGGCCAGGAGGGGGGCCAGATCCGGGGAATGGAGACGGAGCCAAGCCTTGATGGATTATGGAACCGCCGCCGACCCGGGAAGGAATCTCGGGACTTGAACAGGTGTGTGGGTCCGGCGTTATGGCTGTCGTCGACTCCTTCTTCCAGGTGTCTGTCGGCATGACCCCCACGGCGGGCAGCAAAGGCACTGAACGATGCATTCTTGCAAAAGTGTCGTCTCGCGATGCTTGATTGCTGACTCGTTTCAATGTTTCGCGCCGCATGGCTGCCTAGGAACTGAACCGGGTGTCAAATTGATGACTGCTTTGGGAGAATTTCAGCAAGCAAAGGGTCGCATCGTCAACGAGGATGCTCGTCCCTTTTCCGCCTGTCCTCAATCTCGGCTCGGCCACCTTACGCCAGAGCTGCCTCCCCTTTCCTCTTCAAGCACGTCTTGCACCCAGCGGCCGCCGCAACGAATGATTATTTATGAAGCCGATCCAATCATGTTGAGTCAGCGCAGCGGTCGCTCGCCATCAGAGCCTTGAACTCGGACTGCCACCAATGGGAGCCGCCGGAAACCAGCTCGGCGTCTCCCCTTCACCGGAGACGTAACCCACCTGATAGTTGCTTCGCTCGTTTACACACTCTGATAGCCGACCATTCGCCTGCTGAGGTTCGTATCCAGGCCCACTGGCTTGTAATGAATCACGACTCGAGCCAAGCATCCATTATCCAGCCCTCTAATCTCTCCCGAGTCCCGAAATTGCATGCCGAGCCGGAAAGGACGCCGGAGCACGCACCCAAGCGTCCCCTGGAGTGACGTGGCCCAGGAAATATCGCGTACGGCATCCATCTTCGGCTGCCGGGTGTCCTTCTCCCGTTGTTTGAGTCCGCCAAGGTCTAGGAGCTTAGTAGAGGAATGATTAGACTTTAAGTCTTAGCTGATGTCAACCTCTCTGCGGATTTCCAAAGTATCCCCAATGCAACCCCATCCTGCCCCTGCCGCACTCCTTATTCTCGACCCCTCAGACAAAGGAACTTTGCAGAATCAAGGAGCTGCCGCTCCATCTGGAGAAAGTCAATGAATTCAGAATGTCTTGGGCCGATGAAAGTCGTGCTCAAAGCACAGCGCGGTTGCAAGTCGCTAGGAAACAGCGCACTTTGCCCGCATTCCCAAAATATTTCGTGAGTCTTTCTCCTACCAAACCTTGGTCTGACCATTGCTCTGAACTCCAACGGAACAGCTGACAATCAATTTTGAGCAAACAAGACATACAGCAGGGTGCGTGGCGCAATACCCAATCCCTGCAAGTATCTCCAACGGGAGTAGTACAAAGTGAAGAAACCTAGCTACTCGATGTTCTCTCGCAATCAGGTCCTAATTGGACTTCACTTACTCTTCGACGTACCTCTAAACATGAGCTTTCGGCGCATTTCGAGCGTACTGATTGATCCCAGAGGCCGAATGAGCATCGACCTGCTGTCCCAAAAGCCGCGATTTTCTACCTTATGCTCAGCCCGCACCTTTGCCGCGACAGCCGTCCAAAGTCCGTCGAAGTTCATGCCTTGCGGCTCAAATGTCGGTGCCTTAATTCACACGCAGGCGTTTCCATGGCAGCACATGTTTCGCAGCTGGCAAAGTACATTGCTTAATAACAAATCGTGGAAAGCCATCTACTGATCGCTGAGCCTGCCGAAACAAGGTAAACACTTGCCTTCTTGGCGTCCTCTGAACAGCCTACCCCTTTTCTCTATTCTGTTCTGCCAAGTCCAGACTCGAGTTTTGCTCATCGAGCAAGAAAAGAGGTAAAAACAAGTTGCGTGGTTTGTTTATCTGCCGGCGTTTGACTACCTCGTTCACCTCTCACTTTCAACCAGAGCATCTAAACGCGCCTCTTTCGTTTGTCCACCACTGGCGACGGTGTAAGGCTACCTCTGACTTTCTCGTTCGGAATTTCGCTCATCGGATACGAAACCTGCAGCGCGTGAGCTCAATGCCATCCGAGAGCCCGAAGAAGAATAAGGATAGGAAATCGAATGACTTGGCTTCCGCGTCACTACCAACGCCAAAGAGCCTTTTGCGCGGATCTGCCCGTTTACGAGGACAGTCCGGCTCGCCAAAGAAGTGTCAAGCAAAAACACCGCTGCACATTCGCATGAACTTGACGGAGACTCAGATGGACAAAATCACAGACGCGTAAGCCAAATTGCAACTTCCCTCCATCCGTATACCGCTCATTGAATATCTGCAGCTTCACCAACAAGGTCAACAGCAGCCCTGCAAGGGCGCGCCAGCGGCTCAAGGAAACACCAACAGAGTCGAAGCCTCAGTCGCAGCAGAACTCTGGCCCTCGCCGCAAAATGACGTACAGCCTGAGCAGCAGTGGCGGGGACGACGAGTATCGCGTCGCATCAACCACCTTTTCCGACCTCATGCCCAGACATGAGGAGGACATCTTTGCGGCGAGCTTGGCCGAACGTCGCCAGCAGCAGGCGCCTGTCCCGATCCAGATTGGTGACAGCCGCGCGACTGCACGCGTTCCTCAACGAGCGCAGCTACAATCGATCTCTCACGTAGTATCGCCCCTCAGCCCACTACGCAGGGGACGCCAGGCAGGCGTTGGAGGCGGAGAGGTGTCTCCATACTACGAGAGTGGCCAGCTTGGTTCGCCTTACACTCGAAACACCACTTCGGACTCGTCCGATACGAATGTAAACGGCCCAGTCATGGACATGTACAAGGCCTGGGCGCAGAGGGCGAGCCCCTTGGAGTACTCCGAGCCACCACTGCGCGTGCAGAGCTTGACGCAGCAGCCCCGTCGGTCCAAGAGCACCTCTGATGGCCTCGCCTCCGATACCATGCGCTTCTCCAAGGGCCCACCGCCCTTTATGCCAGCGCCGAATGCGAACTACAGTACCCCTGTACAGTCTGGCGGTAGCCCTCCTTTCTCGCCCCTTGCTCTCTATTTCCGTGGGAATGACTTTCCATCGACCAAGAAAGGCGGAAAGGTAATGATCGGGCACAACGGCTGGCTAGAGCGTACAGGGAAGGCGTTGGACAAGGCGAGAAAAGTCCCGCAGAAGAGGGCGGGCATCCTTGGGAGCATCAAAAAGATCGCAAAGGACATTGTGAGTCCATCTAGCGAGCATATCTTGCCTGCACACTGCTAACGCATCGCAGACTGCTGAGTTCTCTTACGCGAACCGCAGCTCCCAAGTCGCGGCCAAGGAGGCTGGCACTTCCCAAGTTCCGATTTCCCTCAACGCACGAGAGCAGAGTCTCCTGTACTGCGAGCTGGAGTTCCACATTACGAGCGCGCTCAACGATTTCATCACTGCCGAACTCGACAAAGGTCACCTCGTACCTGATAATCTAAAGAAGGTTTCCGACTGGTGGATCGGCCAGGGCCGCCCCAAGGTGGTTGGCTTTCGGTACGACCTAGAGACGCAGCTGGACCTCGTCGGCCTGCACGTCAACGACTTCAACTTCTATGGCCGCCGCCAGAGCAACCCAGTTGAGATTGCCGGCCTCCTCGATGCCATGAAGACCAACGCCCGTCAGCTTCGCGTCCGTACCTTTTGCCAGCCCGACCCTGTCATTGCCAAGCAGCTCGTCGACGCGCAGTCGCTCTTCAACATGGTCAATGTCTCGAATGCACAGCAAGTCGCGCTTGCGGAGATTGCGCAGTTTTTCAGGGTGATTGTGGAGCGAGAAAGGGATCATCGCGAGAGCCGAGTCCGCGACGTGCGAAAGACGCGCATGCCGCAGCCGCGTCGGGACACTGGTGATTCAGAGGAATGGCAGCCGCCTCAACAGTCAGCGCAGCACCAGCGTGAGAGAATCGACGTCGGTGGCAGAGCTGCCTACGAAGCCAGCAGAGCCCGTGGGTTTGAAGCTGCGGAGGACCCCCTGCCGTACGCTCGGTAAATCCGCAGAGACAGCTGCTGCCCGCCCTGAGGAGTCTCTTCCAGCTTCGATGAGTCCTGCTTGAAGAGATGAGAAGTCCGTCTCACCGTGCGTGGGCGAGAAGCAGCGTATCCTGCTGTGAGGTTGCCACCAAGGTGGGCGATAGAAGCGACTCGGACGAGGGTGAGAGTAATGGTTGGCGGAAGGGCGCAGGCTCCTCGAGCTCTCTCATTGAGTTTTGTGGGCGATTGCGAGACGAAGCCGAGCGCTGGGAAAGCGTTGAAGGAGGGTATCAACTGTCTGCGTCTTCATGCAAGGTACTGGACGTCGAGAGTCATGTGCAACCTGCGAATGTAAAATATCAAAGTGTGAAAAAAGATGAAGCATTATTTGCTTCGTATCGTCGTGATTCATCAATCTGCCCGTCATGAACATCCTGCCTAGCTACCACCAGCCCTTTCGTCCACCACGGGATGACAAGCCTGGCAATCCCCTTTCGTACTATCCCAGACGATAGACTATAACAAGACGGGTCTTCTGAAAGCCGATCCTTTCCTAGCATCAGTAGCGGTATCTGTCGTCTTCATCTCTGTCGCGCCTGCTACGCCTGCTGTGGCTAGATCGTCGGTCGTCGTCGTACATGTGTTTGTCATCTTCGAGGTAAAGACGCCCTCTGCCGTTCCTGTGGTCTACTTCCTCGGGGCGGCCCGAGTCGTAATGCGGCAGGTCCTCCTCCCGACCGTGGCGGCCCTCCCAGACGAGCTGATGGCTGCGACCACGATCGCGCGAGTCCTCGACCTTGTTGGTGATGGCGTTTGCGCCGAGGCCCCCCGCAACGGCCCCCAATATGGTGGATACCATGCGCGGTCCGGTCTCGTCGCTGTAGCGCCGCGCGCGCCCGCCGCCGCTGGATCTGTGCCGGTGACTGAAGGCGGCATCCGAGGCTTTGTTGGCGACGAGGCCGCCGATAACGGCACCCAGGAGGCCCACACCAATGCCAGCGGGCGTGCTGGAGAAGTTGTCCCGGACAGCACTGCGAGCGCGGCCGAGGGTGTCGGTGGTGGTCCCGCGGGAGCCGGCGCGAGAGCGGCTGCGGCTGTTCCGTTCGTCGTTGAAGCCGCGGCCACGGCCACGGTAGGAGGGAGAGGAGGAGCGCGATGAGGATCGCGATGGGGACCGCTCGCGACGGATGACGGCGGACGACGGCGGAGGCACCGATCGCGGGCGGGAGTCGTTGAGCGAGGGCGAGGGTACGCCGAGCATGGAGGGGCTCTCACGGTAGTAAGACTCGTTGAGGCCGCGAGGTTGCTGTTGCTGCTGCTGTGACGGCGACGACGAGGGGGGTGGCGGCTGCGGAACCCGTAGGACTTCAGGAACCTGTTGCTGCTGCTGCTGCTGTTGGTTGTCGTGGTAGTCATTGTCGAAGCCCCTTGCGGTGCTGCTGCCTCCACCGCCGCCGGAGTGGTACTCGGGTGAGTAGTCACGGCTGGGCCGCGAGCGACGATGGTCGTCGTCGGGGGCGTATCTAGACATGGCGCTCGACTGGCTAACTTGATCCCAGGCGAGTTGCGAGCAGACGGGTGTCGCGTGAATAAATGTAGGTTGAGGCTGCCTGAGTGGCTCGGTCAGCCCTACAAGACGATGCAGAGGTTGGGGGTAGGAGAGCAGCTGACCTCAGCTCGGGCAGCGCGGGCGGCACGGGGATGAGCATGGCATGGCTGACGAACTACTCGTATACCCTCCAGCCACGAGATGACAAGTGCCGATGGAGCCACCCATCCACTCAAGGCCCGAGTCGCGTGAGACAAAGCGGCCTGCAACCGCGCGGAGTGCCCGCGACAGATGGTGGCGGAGCTGCTTCGACCCATGAGCAGCGAGTGCCCACTGCCGACTCGCCGAATGCAGAGACGGGGCCATGTCGTCGACGGCGATGCCGCGGGGTGCATTTCGTCTCTGGCCGGGCTGGAGGGCATCGTTGGGAGCTGTAGGAGTGGGAGTGGCCAGTCGCAAGACCAACGGCCAGGTGTGTCGTCGGTTGGTCGTCAGACTTGCAGGGGAATCACCTCGTTGTAGGCTTCCCTCGACGCCTCAGACGCGGGGCGCCAAACTGGTGCAGCTACTGATCTCTCGCACTCGTACCTTGGCCTTTACTCAAGAAAATACAAGAGGCACATACAACCTTGATTTAAAGACTGAAAGTCGCCGCCGCTACACCAGGCCCCAACGGGCGCGGCGCGTTACTTTGGCCGAGTCGTCGGCTGCTCCCGAATCCGGGCGGGGCGAAGCAGGCTGGGATGGACAATAATAGTGACAATACCCCACTGCGAATCACACCCAACACCTCTCTCAAGAATCCCCATCTTCTCTGTCTTACTTTATACCTACTTATCACCTTGGTACACGTACCTACTGGACAAAGATCTCCTTGCCTTGTTTCATCTCAGTAGCGCTCGTGTGCTATACCATCAACGTCGTGGGCACCCGAATTTACGGCTACCCGGCATCACGATTCACCATGTCCATCTCCGTCGTCCCACACGACAAGTACCCTCCCCCGCCCGGCGAGCCGTTTCGCCTATCGGTGCGGATCGACCCTCACCTGCTCCACGCCATCGATCCCGCCATGGAGCCGTTCCAGGAGACCGACACAGTGACTAGTGTCATGCGCAAGGGCAGGAAAGCCTGGGCGGACATTGCACGAGGCGTCAGCCAGCAACTGTTTCACTCAGAAGTGACCCCGCTCCATGATATGAGGTTCTACTGGCCAAAGAGGACTCCAGGTACCCGCTTCTCTGAGAGCTCCTTGGTCGAGGCGTACCAGACGTTTGGCATGGTTTTCGATCGCGGAGTCGATGACTCGTCGAATCCGCCCGTTGTCTGGTTGAGTGCGAGCAAGGGAGACGACGGACAGGTCGTGTTCAATTTTGAGGAAGCAGATGAAGAGGGGCGGTCTCGGGTGAACGAGATGGTGGCATCTGGGATCAAGAATTAGTGCCTGTGTGCCAAGACCGGCGAGCAATGAAGCCGTCACCTCTGCAGAATATCTGAAGACTGGACTCAGATATGCACCGGCCAACTTGGGTTCAAGAAAGTGTGCAAACCTTTCTCTTCACTCGGCACCCACAAGGCAGAAGCAAAGCATGGTCATTGTCACCTCCTTCGCCCATGGCGGCCACGCAAGGTTGCTTGCAAGTGGTCACCGATATAACAGTGACACGGACAATGGAACTGCACAAAGCACGCCCTTTTTGAAGCCCAGAGAGGCGGTTACAATGTCTGTATATTGACAGGTTAAAGAAAGTAGAGAGCATAAGCTCTAATGGTGATGGTGACGCTGGCCTGCAGCATCCAAGCAGTCAACCGTACATGTAGCGACCGTGACTCGAAGAGCTAGCATCAACGAGAAGACAAGAGCCCAAAAGCGACTTCCTCCCCTTTGTTTTGCCTCAGCATCCGATAGTGACATGTTCATGTTGAGATGCTCTATCCGTGGGTCGGGCACGCCGACGAGGATCTCGTCGTGGTCGTGTTGGCGCTCGTCGCGGTACAGTCGCCGTCGCATCCCGTAGGTCGCGAGACGCGTGCCATGTGGCAAGAGCAGTTGGCGTAAAGGGTAACGGTGTGTTGGCACATTTTCGGGATGTTGATCAAGATGCTAGCCTCTGTCAGATCTGTAATCATTGTCGTCTTCTACTGGAACTCACTTTGATGTGGGGTTGTTGTAGGAAATGATGATGATGATGATGATGCTTGATTGACTGACTGAAGCTGATGAGTATTCTAAAGATGTTCTTGATCGTAAGGAAATCGCAGCGTCTTATATGCATCATGAGAAGGATTCCGCTGCTTGCGGTGCGATACAATCGGGTCTTCCCTCCGCCAGGGCGACTTGGACCTGGGCGTACTTCTACGCAAACTTCACGATCAAGCAGGAGGCGCCTCGTCAGGCGTCTCGAGTGATACCCATCATTGTCAGATGTCCAGAGTAAAGTTTAGTGACAAGCAAGCACAGCTCGGCCTCGTCCCCCTTTTCTTAATGGTCGATCCTTCGTTGCGTCAGCTGGTCGAACCAGTTTCGCATTCTCTTGGCCGCCTTACTGGACTTGATCAATTTCCCTTTGAACCAACGTAGCCCGGATGAAGGTCCGTAACCTGAAGGAATGAGGGCAAACAGAACGACAAAGTCACGCATATGTCACGTTGGCCCATCGCTTTTCTATCACCGCGAAGTCATGCCATTTGGAAAAGATGTTGGCCATTGTTCCATGCTTGCTTTCCCGGGCTCCTTCTTGATGTTTGTCGTGCATTCAAGCTCCCTTCAGGCGCCACATAGCCAGATGGACAAACGACAAGCCGAGGGCGGCGACACTGAATTGTTGCTCTCCTTTTGAGGAGTGATTAGCAATGCCGAGAATTGCCGGAAGATGCCGTGGCTGGTCCCAACGACACTGCAAGGATGTTCTAGATGATGGCCGATTATGCGAGTATTCGTAAGCTGCAGGTATTTTAGGAGCTCTTCGGAACACGCTTTCGGCACTTCCAGCCCTCCACCCTCGAATCCACGAGTTGGGTCAGGGAAGAGAGTTGGTATAGATGTGTCCGGCGGTGTTTTGCAATACGACTAAAGCCACCGAGCTGTGACGTTGTGGGCTCCTCAGAAGCATTGGGAGGACCAGCGTGTACGATTTGGGAATAAGAAATGAACCAAATATGATCCTGATGGAATACATTCAATTGAACTTTTGTCGTCGAACTTGAGAACAATGTACGAAGCACCAATGCGACATGGCCCTGTCGGTGGTGAAGCCCACATCTTAGCGGCGGGGCAGCCATCGCGGGCGCTGAAAAGTAATCCTAATAATAAAGCAACTTCATCCCACCATCCCACATCGTAGACAAAGCACCTCCAGTCCGAGCCATTGCGGCAATCAACTCGCCTCCTGATCCTCCTTCTCACGGCCGATCCTCGCCTGGCCTCCCTCTCATCCCAGACACTGGGGTGTGCTCCCTTCACCTCTGGCGCAACGACCGCCGCGACGATGCCGCTCTCGGAGCCGTCCACGTCGTCGGCCCCGAGCACCACGGCCACGATAAATCCCCTCACGCCCCTACAGCCCGACCTTCACGAGCGCGCCTGGATCTCCGTACCGCACCCGACCCTCCCCCTCCTCGCGACCGCGCACGCCAAGGGCGCAACCGTCTTCTCCCTTGCTACCCTCTCCGCCCACAGCACCCTCACGGGGGGCCACACCCGCTCCGTCCGCTCCGTCGCTTGGAAGCCTGGTCTGCCGCCGCACAAGCTGTGCCTCGTGACGGCGAGCTTCGACTCGACGGCCGGCCTATGGCGTTGGGACGGCGACTCGGCGGCCGGGGGTGATGTGCTGGAGCAAGAGATCACAGCCGCCAGCGCCACGAGGGGCGGCGGCGACGACGACGACGACGACGGTGACGGTGCCGATGACGGTGCTGGTGCCGGCGATAGAGACTGGGAGTTTACACTTGTTCTCGAGGGCCATGAGTCGGAAATCAAGTCTTGCGCCTTCAACCCCTCGGGCGCCTACTTGGCCACCTCCTCACGCGACAAGTCTGTCTGGATCTGGGACGAATACGGTAGCGGCGGTGGTGGCGGCGGCGGCGACGACGGCGACGACGAAGACGAGTGGGAGACGCTCGCCATACTCAACGAGCACGAGGGCGACGTCAAGGCCGTGGCCTGGTGCCCAGACGTGCCGGGGCGCAACGCCCGCCGCCGCTTCAGCGCCGACGTACTGGCCAGCGCCAGCTACGACAACACGGTTCGCGTGTGGCGCGAGGACGGCGACGGCGACTGGGTGTGCGTCGCCGTGCTCGAGGGCCACGACGGCACCGTCTGGGGCGTGCAGTGGGAGCCGCGGCCGGACAATGATCGCTTCCCGCGGTTGCTGACCTTTTCGGCCGATGGGACGCTGCGGGTCTGGACGCTCCACGACGATGACGATGAGGACGCCGGAACCGACGGCGCCGCCGGGGGGAGTGCGCTCGGCGGCATCCCCAACACCATGAGGCGCTCGCTGCGTGAGGAGTGGACCTGCACCGCCGTGCTGCCCAAGGCGCACGACCGGGACGTTTACGCCGCGGCCTGGAGCGGCACGTCGGGCCTGATAGCCAGCACGGGCAGCGACGGCATCATCGCGCTGTACAGGGAGCTTGAACCACGGCAGCCCCCGTCGTCGTCGTCGTCGTCGTCAACAGCAAACACAAACGGCGACCATGCCATGACCAACGGCCATGCTGAGCCATCCGCGCAGTGGGAGTTGCTCACCACCGTGCCAAATGCCCACGGGCCCTACGAGGTCAATCACGTCACCTGGTGCCGGCGGTACGACGCGGCCTCTACGCGCAGGGGCGAGGAGGAGATGCTGATATCGACGGGCGACGACGGCGTGGTCCGTCCCTGGGAGGTCAAGCTGGAAAGTTGATGGACCCTCGAAGTAGATGACAGACAATTTCAGCATATTCGTTGCAATCATGCTAGATACGGCGAAGCATGTGACGTATTGAACATGGGCGTGACGCATCAAACGCTGTTCCATTGTTTTTTTTTGAATCCCAGAGAAACCCAGATATACCCTACCGTATCTAAACCACGCTATGGCAACAAGGTACAGATACGAATTGTCCTCGGGGTAAGGTTATGATACAGTGTACTAAACACAGGAGCCTCCTTCGTCCCCAGTCCCCTTCCCTCTCCAGCCACCAGCTAGCAAGAGTCTTTCTTTGAACAAGCTCCACGTTGAGCTCGTCCTTAATTATGTTCCGCTCCGTTGCAAATTGTCTACTCGCCCTTGAGCTTGTCCTGCTTGACGGAGAAGGCAATTCCCAGGAAGTCGGCCTCCTCCTTGGTGTGCACACCCTTCATGCCCGTAGCCACCGACGCGCTGGGGTTGCGGCCCGCGTACATAACGTGCTTGCGATCGTGGTGCTCGGTCTGGTTCAGCAGCGTCTCGATGCGCGGCTGCATGAAGCTCCATCCGCCGGCGTTGAGAGGCTCTTCCTGCGCCCAGACGATGGTCTTGGCGTTGGGGTACATGTCCAGGTTCTCCTTGAGCTGCTTCCAGGGGAACGGGTTCAGCTGCTCGATGCGCGTCAGGGCCACGTTGTCGATCTTGTTGTCTGCGCGGTACTTGTGCAGGCTGGTCCAGACCTGACCGGTGCAGAGAATGACGCGCTCAACCTCCTCGGGCGACTTGATGGCGCCCGTCTGGTGCTCAGGGTCGGGAATGATCCACTGGAAGCCAGCGTCCTCGCCAGTGAACTCCTCAATGTTGGAGCGAGCAAGAGGGTGGCGGAGCAGGGATTTTGAGAAGAAGATGATGAGCGCTATGGATACTGTCAGTATATCCTGAAGACGAATCGGTCCGAGACCACATGGACTTACGCTTTCGGAACTGTCGCTGCATCTGTCGGCGCAGAACGTGGAACAGGTTGGCAGGAGTCGTCATGTAGGCAATCTGCATGTTGCAGTCCTGGTGCTGACGGGCAAGCTTCTCCTCGGACGGGAAAATGCGCGGGTCCTCATTGCACAGCTGCAGGTAGCGTTCCAGACGTCCAGAAGAGTGCTCGGGGCCCTGGCCATCGTAACCGTGGGGCAGGGACATGACGAGACCGGTTCGCTGCATCCACTTGACCTCGCCCGAGGCGATGAACTGGTCAATAATGCACTGCGCGTTGTTGGCAAAGTCACCAAACTGAGCTTCCCACATGACGAGCGCGTTGGGAGATGATAGAGAGTAGCCGTACTCGAATCCAAGAGCGCCAAACTCGCTCAGAGATGAGTTGGAGATGACAAACTTGCCCTGGTCCTTGCTGATGTGCTGGAGAGGGGTGTACGTCTCCTCAGTCTCCTGGTCGTGGAAGACGGAGTGGCGCTGGGAAAAGGTGCCACGCTCGACGTCCTGGCCAGAGACACGGACGTGGTAGCCCTCGGTGACCAGGGTGCCAAAGGCTAGAGCCTCGGCCGTGGGGAAGTCAATGTTGTTGCCCTCAACGACGGACTTGGTGCGGTTGGTGAGGATACGCTTCAGGTTGCGGTGGATCTGGAACCCCTCAGGGGCAGATCCAATGACCTCACCAACGTGCTCCACAGTCTTGGAGTCGACACGGGTGGCGTGGTGAGGGAGGACTTCAGTCGCAAGCTCCTTGGGAGACTTGAAGCCGTTCCAAGCGGACGTGGTCCACTCCTTGGAGGTCGGCTGGTAGTCCTTGGACTTGTCGAAGCTCTCCTCCAGCATGCCCCAAACCCACTGCTTGTGCTCCTCAACGTCCTCCTTGGTGAAGGTGCCGTCCTGGAGCAGCTTGTTGACGTAGACGTCGATCTGAGGCTCCTTGGAGTTGATGCGCTTGTACATGAGGGGTTGGGTGAACGAGGGCTGGTCAGTCTCGTTGTGGCCGTGCTTGCGGTAGCAGATCAGGTCAATGACAACGTCGTGCTGGAACTCGGCACGCCAGTCAGCGGCAAGCTGGCAGACGAAGTTAACGGCCTCGACATCATCCGCGTTGACGTGGAAGACGGGCGCATCAATGGCCTTGGCGATATCCGTGCAGTAAGCAGTGGAGCGGGCGAAACGGGGATCGGTGGTAAAGCCAATCTGATTGTTGACAACCAGGTGAATAGTGCCGCCAGTGGAGAAGGCAGGCAGAGAGTGGAAGCCCAAGCATTCGTAGACGACGCCCTGAGCGGCAAAGGCGGCATCGCCGTGCAGCAGCACGCTCATGGCGGTCCGGTGGGCCTTTTCATCGTTGTTGTAGTGCTGGATGGCACGCGTCTTGCCCAGCACGACAGGGTCTTCGGCCTCCAGATGAGACGGGTTGGCGACCAAGGAGAGCTGAACGCGCTTGCCAGAAGGCGTGGGGCGCTCAAAGTTCATGCCCAAATGGTACTTGACGTCGCCAGAGCCCTCCTCCTCCGCGCCGCTGCTGCCAGAAAACTCGGAGAAGATGGACTCGTTAGGCTTTCGCACAACGTTGGAGAGAACGTTGAGTCTGCCACGGTGAGGCATACCGATGACAATATCCTTGACGCCGTAGTCGACGCTGCGATCAATGAGGGCCTTCATGCCGGGAACCAGAGTCTCGCAGCCCTCGAGTCCGAAGCGCTTGTCGTTGGGGTATTTCGTGGCCGAAAAGGACTCGAAGCTGGAACTCCAGATGAGACGGTCGAGGATGCGGCGCTTCTCGTCGATGGAGTACTTGAAGGGTTGAGGCACCTCGAGGCGCTCGCGCAGCCAGTCGCACTTTTCGCGATCGGGAATGTGGATGAACTCGACGCCGTACGAGCCAGCGTAGATCTTCTCGCAGGCGGCGACGATCTCGCGCAGCGTCATCTTCTCGCGGCCATCTTTCTTGAACCGGGGCAGAATGCCGGGGCCGAGGGTGAATTCCTTGTCCATGTCCTTTTCAGAGAAGCCGTAGTGGTCCAGGGCCAGCTCCTTGGGCTTGATGTTACCAAAGCCCGCGGCGGTGTTGCGGATGCCCAGAGGATCGATGTTGGCCTTGTGGTGGCCACGAGCCTGGTACGCGCGCACCAGCAGCTGGACCTTGAGATGGTTGGTGACGTCGGAGCTGTCCTCGAGCGCCAGGCTGCCGCCCAGGCGAGGCACGCCGCCCGTCATGCCGGGCACCAGGTTGGGAGGCGGCTGGAAGGCCTGGGAGGTGGGCATGTCGCCGCTCTCCATGTTCTTGAAGTAGACCTGCCACGAGACGTGGACGCTCTTGGGGTCCTCCTTCCACTGCATGTACATCTCATCGATGTAGCTGGCCGCGTTGCCCGAGAGGAAGTTGTCGCTGGGATCGGGAGGCGACTGCGTGGCGCTGGTCGAGTGGGAGCGCGCAGCGCCGACGGCCAAGGGCCTGCGGGATGCAGCGAGCTTCCATGATGAGGTGGTGGAAATGGCGCGTTTTGAGGACGAGGACGAGGACGAGCACCGGGCACCTCGCAGCAGCTGGGAGCTGGCTCTACAGAGCGAATTCCGCAACATGGCTAGGGAGGGTTTTGGTGATGTGGCGACGGGAGGCTTCAGGTGGGAAGAAGCAGAGGTGCGGTCAGAGCTCAAGCAGACGACTCATTCCACAGTCTCGAGATCGGAGAGATCGCAAAAGAGCGGCAGAGTATGTCAGACTGGCCGAAGGCGTCTGGAGGAGCGGGTGACGCGAGGTCGTGGTGCAGGACGACGATTGAGGTGTTAATGCAAGCTGGACCCAGGTCAGCCACCGGTCGCCGAGGAAAAGTCGCTGCGAAGCCGTGACACATTGACGGCAAATCCTGTTGCGCGGGCGCTGCACGGCCCTGGAGCTTTTCGGGGGCCCCGGGCCACAGGAGGCCAACGAGGCCCGCAGGGGGCGGCCGCAGGGACCCGGCAGCCACTCACAGCGCTCCCAGCGGCCCCCGGGAGCCACTCGCAGCGGCCTTTTCGGGACCTGCAAGATTCCAGGTCGCAGGCCTGGTTGCCGGGGAGGGTCCGCGACAGTGCCTGTCGCACGGCTGCTTCAGCGGGCGCTCCCCTGTCGCAGTGGGGGGCGAGACGCGGGCGAGACGGTGAGCGGTACGCGATTCGCACCGTACGGGTTGGGTAGGGGGAATCGATCGGGATGCCAGCGCTGCGCCAAGGTTGCTTTGCCGACGCCACAGCTGGGCGGCCTGAGCCACACCTCAGCTGCACCAGCCCCAACCCGTACCCATAATTCTCAGCGCTCGGTACGAGTACAGGTACGTACCCCAAGCATCACGACTCTCGTGTCGCTCACGCTCGAAATCATCATCACCATCGCTTCGCCAGTGGCACACGAGACCGGCACTTTGACCCAGCTACCCTCTGCTGCGCAATCCCAAGAGGCTGGTGTGGGAGGTGACCCATTACATCTTCGTTGACGACCCGTGCGCAAAGTCCACGAGAGATTGAGCCCATCTGCAGTACTCTAGTGAGGGTGAGGCAGCGGGATGAGCGCTGCGAGTGCGTCAGAGTGAGCAGCGAGGGAAGAGAGATCGAGGGACCTTTTCACCGCCATCATGGCCGTCCCCGTCGGACGCGCCCTCTTTAAGAAAAAGGATGGCATCCTCACGCTGACGGGCGACAACCAAACCGTCACCTGGACGCCCAACTCGGGCGGTCCGCCAACCATCTCGCTACCTGTTGCCAGCATCACCAGTACGCTCACACGATGCCCTTGGTTCTTAACTTTGAACATGTGTTCTGACTCTGGTGCCCTCAGACCTTCAGCAAACGCCAGACAGCTCTCCCAAGGTGATGCTCAAGATTTTTGAAAAGGCAGACAACGGCGCAGATCCCGTCACATATCTCTTCCACTTCAACACGACAGAGGCCAAGGTCGAGGCCAAGGCTGTGAAGGATGTTCTCTCTAGGCTATTGGCGGACCTCCGGGCCAACGACTCCAGTATACCTAGACCCACGGCCGGGACAATCACGGCGAATGGGGCGTCAACGCCCGTCGGCGCCGGCAGTGCGTCTGCGACCATGGTCTTTGCCAGCGCCGTCAACTCACAGCCATCTTCAACGCGCTGGTTCGACGACAGCCAGCTAAAGGTGGACATTGAGCTGCAGCAGTCGCTCATGAAGAAGGACAAGAACCTCCATGAGACCTATGTCGAAGCTCTCTCGACGAAGCCAGAATCCATATCGGGTGCGGCCTTCAACTCCCAGTTCTGGTCGACGCGCACCAATCTCTTGCGCTCACACGCCATTGAGATCAATCAGAAACGGGGCGCCTACAATGTGCTGTCCACCGTCAAGCCGCGGACCGTCGACGGCGAGCTCAAGCTAAACATCAGCGTCGAGCAAGTCCAGATGATATTCGCACAGCACCCCTTGGTGAAGCGAATATACAACGAGAACGTGCCCAAGCTCTCCGAGTCTGAGTTTTGGTCTCGCTTCTTCCTCAGCAGGCTCTCCAAGAAGCTACGAGGCGAGCGCGTCACGGACAACGACCGTCCAGATGCGCTGTTCGACAAGTTTGACGTGAGCGAGAACACGCAGGCTGTCCAAAGCAAGATCATGGCACAGAATGTGCCGCGCATCATCAACTTGGAGGCCAACGAGGAGAACCAGGGTGGTATCAGGAGCGGCAACGCAAAGGACGTGGAGATGCGGCCTAGGGCCAACATCCCCATCGTCAAGACACTCAACAGCCTCAGCGAGAAGATCATGGCCAACGTCGCCCCATCGGATGCCAACGTCGACGACGGTCAGGGGCTCTACGACACGTACAACGAGCTGGCGCTGCGCGACTTGAGGGGTGACGCCAAAGAGCACCGCATCATGCTCAACGTCAAGGAGCAGAACAAGTTCTTTGCCAAGCGTGAATCCGCGCCATCCGCCAATGCGCAGATCTTCGCAAGTCAGAATCCGGCAGAGGTGCTCTCGAAGCTGCGACGAGCGCTTCAGAGCTTCGAAGAACCTGGCGCCGACAGAACGGGCCTCCAGGCGGCAGTCGACTTTGACGACGGGAGCGAAAGCGACGACGACGACGAGCAGAAGCGCTCCCACGTCGGCTCACGCGCTGTCGTCAAGGCCGCAGAAAAGGAGGTCATGGACGGTATTCTGCAGCAGCGGTCGCAAAAGTTTGGCCAAGCGAGCGACGCCACCTCCCCCATGGGCATCCCGCCGCACATTGCCGCCAAGTGCGCCCTGACGCACGCCACGAGCATCGAGTTCCTGCACCAGTTCTGGAACGCCTTCCTGTCCGGCGAGCCAGATCGTGCCGCCGAGCTGCAGTACCTAAGCGAGTCGCTCGGGCGCTCCGCCGCGCGCGTTGCCGCCGTCGCCGACGAGGCCGAGGCCGAGCGCGAGGACACGATCCGCCGCCGCAAGCAGGAGATTCGCGACCACTTTGACCGCACCGGCAAGCGCATCCGCTGGAAGCCCGACATGGTGGGCGGCGGGCGTGACGCCGTCGTCAAGATGATGCAGCCCGTGCTGGACGCGCTAGACAAGGCCCGACGCGACTACTCGCGCGCGCTGGCGGCCGAGAACATTCAAATCTCGACGGAGTGATGGTGTAGCCCCAATGTTTGTACCACTATCATCTAGAAGGCACAGAGGATATGCAACTTCAACGTCCATGGGAGACGGTCAGGTAACGACGACTCTGGCTCGAGGTATCCCCCGTTGTACTCGTCTTGTACAATATATATACAGAACAGTATTACAAGTCTCATCCACAACGTACCGCAAATCTAACGTTGCCGGACGACGCGTCATGCAAAGGCCCGTGTCCCCTACACTCCTAGATCTAGTCCCTCACAGCCCGCTCCCACCCGGGCGGATCCGCGCCTCCTCGGCCACGGCAAGCTGCTTGTCCTCGAACAGGCCAAAGCCCATGGCCTTTTTCTTGGCGCCCTTCTTGCGGTCGCCGTACTCCTCGTCGAACTTGCGGATCATCTTGAGGGACACCATGTCCTCGCTGATGCTGGCGGGAATCTGCCGCAGCGCGCGCTCAAAGTGGTCGCCGCGCAGGACGCGGCGCTCGGGGTAGCGGAAGGCCTCGGGGCCGGCGTGCTTGGCGGCGGCCTCGTTCTCCTCCTCGACGGCGGCCATGGCGGCGGCGACGCAGACGTTCTTGAGGTCCGAGCCCGAGTAGTGCGGCGTGCGGGCGGCGTAGCCGTCGAGCGAGACGGACGGGTCCAGCGTCTCGCCCTTGAGCAGCAGCCGCAGGATGGTGGCGCGGTCGTGCTTGAGGGGCAGGTCGACGAGGATCTTGCGGGGCAGCCGTCGCAGCACCGCGTCGTCGAGGTCAAAGGGCCGGTTCGTGGCCACCATGATGAAGGCGTTGGTCTCCTCCATGCCGTCCCACTCCTTGAGGAACTGGTTGATGTGCTCGCGGTGCGAGGGGCGGTTGCTGAACATGCTGCGGTTGGCGAGCAGCGAGTCGGCCTCGTCGATGAAGACGACGCAGGGGGAGAGGCGCTTGGCCAGCGTGAAGACGGCGCGGATCAGCTTCTCGCTCTCGCCAACCCACTTGTCGTTGATGGTGGCGCCGCTTATCTCGAGCATGTTTGCGCCGCTCTCCTTGGCCACGGCCTTTGCCAGCATCGTCTTGCCTGTTCCCGGAGGCCCGTAGAGGAGACAGCCCGGGATCTTGTCTTGTGCCAGCACACCGTACGCAAAGGCGTCGGGCCGCACAAGAGCCAGCGAGGTGAGGAGTTTGAGCGCAGATATCGTCTCCGCCGGTACGTGGACGTCGGCGAATGTTGTCCGTAGGTTCTCGCGATTAATCTGACCAGCAGAGATTCGTTTCTCGTATTCGTTGAGCTTCATGGGCGCCCGCGTCTCTACCTTGGCCTCCTCTGCAGACTTGTTGGACACTTGACCAGCCTCGCCCTTGTATTCGGGACGCTCTTCGTCGAGGAATGCCTGCCCCGGCTTTTGTCTCAGTGGGCCCATTTTGAAGCGCTCCAGGAAGGCATTTGCGCCGCAGCTTTCGTGCTCGTTTTCAAGTGCTAGGAACGCAGAGGCCAGATGGTATATCTCAGGCGCTGGGAGTATGGAGTCTCGCATAATCGAGAACCGAGGGTGCTCCATCAACAGGAAAGTGCTCGGGCTGAAACCATCTGACTTGGTCGACAAGTCGAGACGTGGCCTTGCAGACTCGGGATCCATTGCCGTGAGCATCCTGTCGATATTTTGCAAGTTCTCGACAAAGTAATCCGACTTCTGCAAGCTGAACGGAGGAAAAAGAGATTGCTCACGATCTTCCGCCGCCGTGTGTCTGTCCGCTCGATCGGGCTGGACGTGCCGTGTGACGACGAGGTCGCCAGCGGCAAGGTCGTTGAGCGCGTTTTGGTATTCTTCAGAGGGCTGCTCGCAAGACGAGGTTCCGACGATGGCAATCTTCGCTCCTTGTTGCCACGCAGCATCAACCAGCGCCCTCAGCCTGTTGATGAGCAAAGACCCCTCAAGAGTCATGCTCAGTTCCACCAGATCGTGGACATGAACCAGCACCCGGCGGCCTTCAGATGAACCCGTCTTGGCGTCGGCGGAGCGGATGATGTGATCGAGTATTTTGTCAATCTTCAGGTTCTCCCATTTGCTAAAACAGTCGTATCCGCCAACTTTGATTTTTTGCAACTCATCTTCCAGCGTCCCCGAGGCAGTCCGGAGGCCCATGAGACTGTTTTCGACTTCGTGGTCCTCGTCGTCGTGATGCCGCCCTGGGGTTTCAGGGTCCCGGGCGAGTTTACCGTTTAGCTCGGCAGTACGGAACCCCATCATGGACAGGGCGCCGCGGGAATACGCCCAGTTCTGACCGAGGTAGTCCCCAACCAAGACGGAGAGGTCATACGCGTCTACGCGCACCAGGTCTGCCTGATTCCAAAAGGCAAGGTGCTCTCCTACCGCCTCTGACACGGCTCTACCACCGTAACCAGACAGCGAGAGGACGGTAATCGGCCGTCTGCTTGTTTTTGGATCGAAATTGGAGGGTGCCGATGAGTGCAGATCACGTCCGGCGGCCATTCGCAAGGCCTCGAGCGTATCGATGGGGAGGTCGACGACGGCGTGCGGGAGAGGAAAGTCAAGGCGCTCGGCGTGATCGAGTTGCTTCTCCTGAAACATGGAGCAGAAGGACAGGAACTGATCTCTGAACTTGTGGGTACGCGGATCAAGGTCTTTGTACACGTGCCACCACCAAAATGGCCGTATCTCGTATGTATATTCGGCCTGCCGCGCAGGGTATAAGGCGTCGGTGAGGTGCCAGGCCGAATCAAGGATCATGTCCCAGAGGCGGACAATTTTCTCGATTGGCTCGGGGGAGTTCCTTGTGACGTCGTCGTTTTCATCCCTGTGCGAGTCCATCAAGTCCGCCGCGAGTTGACGCTCTCTCATCAAAAGATGCCCGAGAGCCGTGTCGAAGTACCACTCGAGGGTCTGGTGCATCTGCTGAGACCCAGGCCCTTGATCCACGAAGAGCCGCGATACCTTGTCATGGCTTGCGTCCTCGGCGAGCGCCATTGGCAACCGCGGCTGCATCCCGGGGCTGTAGACGGACACATTGCTGTCGAGAAAGCTGCGCGGGAGGTTGACGGGAGGCAGAGCCGAGGCGACCCGTCGGCGGGTGTTTCGAGACCTCGCGGGCCCGGAGGTGTGGCTCCTGGTCCGGCCGCCAGACGTCTCGGTCCCCGCCTGCGGCTCCGGGTCGTCGTCGTCGTGCTCCGTCACGGAGTCGTCGACCGGCTTGCCCCCGGGGCCGTGGGCATTGCGCAGGCTAGGCGGCGCATGGAACGCCCGTCGACAAGCGGCGGCGGCGACTGCTGCTCCTCGCGAGGCTCCTGCGGCCCGGGCAACCGTTGGGAACGCTCGACGGGTTGCGGGAGCGTGCATCCGGGCGGTTTGGCGACGGCGCCGACGCAAGGGCTGCGTTGGGAGGGCTGGATGCGGTCAAGTTGCGAGAGCGGATGGATTGCAGGATCGCTGGTCAACTGGGACCGGTGATCGGGGCCACAGCAGCTGCGTCACTTTTTTTTTTAGGCCGCATCGTGAAGTCGGCTTACGTGATCCAACGGCGCATAAGAACCGCCATGTACCACGAAGCCAGTCCACGCCACGCAGGGGCAGCATATCCTCCTCTTCGACTCTTCGACTCTTCGAGTCTCTTCCAGGCCCAAGGAACTCGGGAGAATGTTGCACAAAATCGTTCGATGCGTCGTCAGGCACAGGGGGAGGCGCTGCGGCCGCACGTGGCTTCCCGTCCGTCATGCCGAGGCGCGCCCGTCTCCATCCCTGGTTCCGTTGTACGGCAATGACTTTCCATTCGTACTCGTAGGCACGTCCGGCGAGTGCGTACGCGTACGCGCATTCGTCACGTTGGCATCCGGCATGGCCAAACGCTGCCGGATGTCCAAACACGCACTCTACGTACGCATGCATGCGTCTCAACAAGCTGCGCCTTTGCCCCCATGCGCTCTGTCGACGATGATGGCGGGTCACGTTGAGGACCAGTGCCAACGTGAATGCCTGTCCAGCGGCTCGGCCAATGCCGTTTGCTGTAGAGGGCCGCGAGCTCCATGTCCGGCTTTACGTCAGGAACAGGAACCAAAGAGCACGCGGGCTCTCATCAAGCGCGGTGGACTCTGTAGTGATTCATCACTGGGCCACGCTGACGCTGCCAGACGGCCCCTAACGGTTTCTCGGACGCACTAATTGCCCTCGAATGCCGCGGGCGCAACAAACGAGCCAGCAGAACTTAGCGCTGTCGCTGCCACTGCCAGCGGTCGTTGGCTTGTTCAGTGTGTGTGATAAGAGCTCCATCGCCTCTCACAACGCTTTCCACCGTTTGATCCACCGGCGGAACTCTAAGTAGGTACAGAAGCCTCGCCGCCGTACCGGCTCGACATCTCGACGCCATATCCGCCTCAGGTACTCATCGCATCTACTTGCTATCTTCACAAACGGCTGCTTGTCCTCGCCGACCAAATACCTTGCCCAACGGATTCAATCCGTCTCAGACCGCGCTCGCGTCGTGCGCCCTGCGACGTCTTCCCCCAGCATCACACCGTCCCGTCGCCAAGCAAAAGTGGTGACCTCATGGCTAGCTTCGGCGGCAGCCCGTTGGCAATGCCCGTTGCCGACGAAGCACCGCGAGAAAAGACGTACCACCCTAAGCGGCCTCACAAAAAGTCACGTAGGGGGTGCAGGAACTGCAAGGTACGCAAGGTCAAGTGTGACGAGGCCAAGCCCGAATGTCGCACCTGCAGACTACGCGGTGAGGACTGCGTCTACCTCCTCGACGCACGGCATCCCAGCAGCGGAGAGCAAGCATCGCCCTCAGCCTCAGCTTCTGCCGCTCCATCGTCACGAGATGTCTCGCCCTCCGCCTCTTCCACCGACTCCTGCTCTCTCGTCGTCTCAAGATCGGCACCACCCGTCCCGGTCGAGCCGACCTTTCGCCCCGGCGGCATCAACGAGACGGATATGAAGCTTCTTTGGTTCTTCACAGCCAGCACTTGCTCCTCCTTCTCCGTCGAGGGCGGCAGCAATCGACCTGCCGAGGAAATCATGAGGAGCACCGTGGTAAAACACGCCTTCGAGACTCCCTTCTTGATGCACTCTCTGTTTGCGCTGGCTAGTCTCCATCGCCAGGTCCTGCGACTTGACTTTGACCAGTGCAGAGCTCTCGAGCACAGAGATGCAGCTTTTACGGGCTATCAATGGGCCGTTGAGCATCCTACTCCCCCAGTCTACCCAGCATTGCTGGCCCACTCCCTGCTCCTGACGGCCATCACTGCGCAGAACTTCAGGGAGCCCGACAGCGGCCCTCTCTACATTATCAACTGGATGCTCATCTGGAGAGGCATCGGCGCCATCTTCGAGAGGACAGAGATGTCCAAGGACAACATGGCCAACATGGCCTCTAGTGGCCTGCAGACTCTCTTCCACAGGCCCGAGATGGATCTCGAGGGTGCCGCCGCACATGTCCCCGGCAACCTCCAGTGCATGGTTGACACGATCCAGCACGACGACGAGGACCACGTCGATAAGCCAACGTACCACGCCACCCTTCGCTACCTAGCCTCGCTGTACCAGAGTCTTCGGACTGGCGGCTTTGGCGCTCTCATGAAGCTGCGCATCATCACTTGGTTCACCTTTCTGCCCCAGCGCTTCGTCGACCTCGTCCGTGACAGGCGGCCCCGCGCCCTCATCATCATCGCCCACTATGCCGCCTTTCTCAAGCTCATGGGCGAGGTTTGGTGGCTGCGGGACGTTGGCGAGCGCTCGCTCCAGGACCTCTGCGAATTCCTCGACCACCCCACGTGGGACAATCTTCTCGATGTGCCCAAGGCGGCACTCATCGCAGAAGACGCCCTCACGGTGGGCCGCATTCTCGTGCATGATCGCGAATGGGTTCCTCGGGTGCCCCATTCATACGACTGGGATGCGCAGCAAGAAGCCGAGACAAGCAAGTTGACTTGGGTCGATAACGAAGGCAGAGGAATCCGACTTGGGCAAGGTCTCATGGAGCCGCAGGCAGGTAGCACGGATCCCACCTGGCAGAATTGACATGCTCCGAGATCAAAGCCACAAAGGCATTTCCATTATTGTGGCAACTTGATAAAATCGGTGTAACGGAGGCAGCGTGAGCGTGGCAATACGGTCACATGTATAATGAGAGGCTTACTAGTGTGGCGCCAGGGAGGTTTTGCTCGGTCGAGTATCATTGGCGTCTTGTTGCGGAAACATCATACCCTTTTCGCATGTGCCGCATGGCGTTTTTAATACATGAGATGTTGTCTATCGAATGTGCTTTATCCTTGACATATCAACAAAGTCGCATCAGGGATTGCCAATTACGACATGGACCGCATCTCGCCACTACCGTGGCGGACCGGGAACCGCTGCAGGGTAGCATTCAATTTGTAGCCACTTTCCTCCACCAACAAGACGCATCAAATGCGCGTCACTCAATCAGCAAGAACAAGGCACCGGCACTCGGAGCTTTGTTTACAAGGGGAAATTTGATTTCTTGGTACACAGCCCACAAAAGAGACTTAGTTGATGGGAGCTTGGAAGAAAACCCCCCGGCTCCGGCTCCTCTGGTCTATACACAGGCTCCTTCTCTACACCTCTGACATTATGTAGCAAAGGGCGCCTAGTTCTTCTCCAGATCCGCAAGAATCTTCTCACCCTTCTCCTTGGCCGAGGCGAAGTCGCCAACCATGTAGAAGGCACCCTCGGGCAGGCTGTCACCCTCACCACCCAGAATAGCCTTGAAAGAAGAGATGGTCTCCTTGAGGTCGACCAGCGTGCCCTCGATGCCAGTGAAAACCTGAGCGACAGTGAAGGGCTGGCTCAGGAAACGCTGGATCTTACGGGCACGCTCGACAGTGAGCTTGTCGGCCTCGGACAACTCGTCCATACCCAGAATGGCGATGATGTCCTGAAGACCCTTGTACTCCTGCAGGATCTGCTGGACGCGGGTGGCGGTGTCGTAGTGGTCCTGGCCGACAACACGGGGGTCCAGCATACGGGAGGTGGAGTCGAGAGGGTCGACGGCGGGGTAAATACCCAGCTCAGAGATACCTCGGGACAAGACGGTGGTGGCGTCCAGATGGGCGAAGGTGGTGGCAGGGGCAGGATCAGTCAAATCGTCAGCAGGGACGTAAACGGCCTGGACGGAGGTGATGGAGCCCTTCTTGGTGGTGGTGATACGCTCCTGCATCAGACCCATGTCGACGGCGAGGGTGGGCTGGTAACCGACGGCAGAGGGGATACGGCCGAGCAGAGCAGACACCTCGGAACCAGCCTGAGTGAATCGGAAAATGTTGTCAATGAAGAGAAGCACTGCCCCAGGGGTTAGTTACTGTATGTCGCGCGCTATGGATGCGAGAACTCACCGTCCTGGCCCTCCTGGTCACGGAAGTACTCGGCAACGGTCAGACCGGTGAGAGCGACACGGGCACGGGCACCGGGAGGCTCGTTCATCTGACCGAACACCAGGGCGACCTTGGACTCGCCGTCGAGCTGAATGACGGAGGTCTCCTGCATTTCGTGGTACAGATCGTTACCCTCACGGGTACGCTCACCGACACCAGTGAAGACGGAGTAACCACCGTGGGCCTTGGCGATGTTGTTGATCAGCTCCTGAATGAAGACGGTCTTGCCGACACCGGCACCGCCAAAGAGACCGATCTTGCCACCACGAGCGTAGGGAGCGAGCAGATCGACGACCTTGATACCAGTGACCAGAATCTCGGCAGAGGTGGACTGCTCGGTGAACTCGGGAGGCTCAGCGTGGATAGGCAGGTACTTGTCGGTCTTGATGGGGCCACGCTCGTCAATCGGGTCACCGGTGACGTTCATGATACGGCCCAGAGTGGCAGGGCCGACGGGGATGGTGATGGGGGCACCAGTGTCGCTGGCCTTGGCGCCTCGGACGAGACCCTCGGTACCTGTTTTGAGGCGTCAGAATGGGGCCAGCTGGCATTGAACGGGTGGGTAAAATTGAGACGCACCATCCATGGCAATGCAGCGGACGACATTCTCGCCCAGATGTTGCTAAAGAATTGGTCAGAGTCTGAGTCGAGGCCACAACGCTCCGGGCCGTTACGTACCGAGACCTCAAGCACGAGCTTCTGGCCGTTGTTCTGCGTCTCCAGAGAGTTCAGGATAGCAGGCAGCTTGGCGGTGTCAAACTTGACTGCGACAAAGTCAGTCATGCGCCCTTCATATTGTACCGAAAGGCCTTCAGCCTGTCGCGAAAAAAGTTTACTGACCATCGACGACGGCACCAATGACCTAATGGTTTGTTTTCGTCAGCAACTTGCCGCCCGACCCCCGGCGAGAACGGAGGCCTGCTCACCTGGTGGATCTTGCCATCTCCAACGCCCGAAGAAGACGCAAATCGGCTGTTGAGGGGGAATCGAAGAATCGCAGGCTTGATGGCGCGTCGCGAGGCCGCGGCCGCGAACGACGGCCGGGCTGCCCTGGCGAAGGAGGAAATGCCGCTGCCGAGGAATGTCAGCTCAATTCGCCTCAATTCGCGCGCAAAGACCGCTGAAAAGTCGCTCGAGGGGTCAGCACTCACCTCTTGAACATCTTGCCAGATGACAAAGAGCGATCAGAGATGGGAGTGGAGAGAGGTTGGTTGAATCTGGGGAGAATTTGCAGGGTGAGCAGTTTTGCTCGGGAGCGGGCGACTCTGTCGGTTAGAGCTTTCTCGCCGATCACGTGAGACGCTAATCTGGAATGAGGCACTGTGATGCGCACAGTGCCAGCCTCGGGTGGAAGAGGAATGCTAGTCGGGGTTTCGGACATGGCGATTGGCAAGGCATTGCGCTTGAAGTCCGCAAGGTCCGTCCTGGATGCTGCGTAAAATCTACCAACGAAGATTGAAGACGCAGTTTGACAGCTACACAGGTCAAAAATAGACAGAGGTCTTCATAGAGTGATTGCGCGTACCTTCGTCTCTCCTTCTTTCCGTCAGGTGAACACCCGGTACATGACTCTCGGCAGCCTGGATCCAGTTCCCCAGGTACACAGTGCGTATGGTGCGTTCCCCCTTAGCCTCCACTCCCAACCGACGACGAAATGGGAGGAGGTGCCTGGCATTCCTCTTGGTTCCTGAGGTTGCCCATTTTCGCGAATCCGTCTTTTCGCGATCCACACCAATCAAAGCCGTTGGTCCACCCGGCATAGCCAACGGCACAAGCCTTGCTGCGATGCTGCATCAATCCTGACAAAGAGGAGCCTCAACGTACTGTTGAGTTACGATTTACTTAGAATGCCTCGTTGCACTTCCAGTTTCCCCATTCGAATTGCATCAGACAACAGTAAAAAGACTTGAATTTTCCGAACGTTCCTCTCATAATGATTGCCAACACTAATATATCAGGACAACTGCACTATAGGCAGCAATTCGATGCCCAGCAACCGCGTCCTCTCTTACGCCTGATGTTGGGTTGTAGAGTTTTCGAGAGCCAGCACCTGTTTACTTGTCAGCCATGTGCTCAAGGGGACATCCCAGAACCTAGATACGAACCATTGCAGTGCGACAGGGGATGTAGACATGCGTCCAGTTCTCCCGTCCATTCCACTCCATCGGAGTCGTGAAGAAGCGAGTGCTCTCATCAATTCTGCCGTATCCGCCCAAGTCCTTGGCATCACTATTCAGGACCACGCGGTATGTGCCTGGAACCTCAACGCCGATGCGATAGTCGCTGAAGCTCTCGCTCGCATGGAAGTTGAAGATGAACACTAGGCCTGCCCTCTCAAAACAGATTACTTTGTCGCCTTCGTGCTTCAACGAGATATAAGCCTGTGTTGATTGAAGCCACCCGTACTTGGCCTCGCAATTGTTCATCAGGCGGTCGAAATTGTTCAGGAACTTGTAGCGAAGGAGCTCGTCGTCGGTCAAATTCAGCTGGCGGCGCGCGTACCAGAACGAGTTGTCGTTTCCCTCACGCGGAAAATCGAGCCATTCGGGATGGCCAAATTCGTTGCCCTCAAAGTTCAGATATCCCTCTCCGCCCAAAGCGTGTGTGAGGAGGCGGATCATTTTGTGAAGAGACATGCCACGATCGATGACAGGCGTCAGCTCCGACAACGCCGACATGTTCGTGTACATTTCGGCATCGCAGAGATGCATCATTAGTGTCTTGTCGCCCACGAGTCTATACCATGTTAGCTCAATCATTCTGTCTTGGCGACGAGCAACTCACGCTTGATCGTGGCTTTCGCAATACGCGATGGTCTTCTCGCCATGACGTCGGTTCGTCAAAGTGAAACAAATGTTTCCAATATCCCAGTCCTCGTCCTTCTGTTCCTTGATAATCTTGATCCACATGTCTGGGATCGCCATGGCGAGGCGATAGTCGAAACCGACGCCACCCAAGGACAGCGGCAGACAAAGGGCCGGCATACCAGACACATCCTCGGCCACTGTTATGACCTCTGGGAATAGCGAGCGCAGCATTTCGTTCGCCACCATGAGGTACACAACTGCTTCCTCATCGACATCAGCGCCAAAGTATTCGTGGTAACCGCCGGAGAATTCCCTGAAGATGTTAGTCCAAGCACCGAGAGATGAGAATTTTGCGTGACTCACGTGCCCATGCCGTGGTGTAGGTACAGCATGCTGGTGACGCCGTCGAATCGGAAGCCGTCGAACTGATACTCGTCCATCCAGAACCGCAGGTTGCTCAGGAGATATCGCATGACTTCGTGGTGCCCGTAATTGAATAGTCTGCTGTCCCATTGGTCATGGCGCCCCCTGCTACCACTATGGAAGTATTGGTGATCTGTGCCGTCAAACTCGTTGAGCCCGTCCAGGACATTCTTCGAGGCATGGCTGTGGACCACGTCAAGGAGAACAACAATGCCCATGCTGTGGGCGGTGTCGATGAGTTCCTTGAGGTCTTCGGGTGGGCCGTAGCGGCTGCTCGCTGCGAAGAAGCTGTTGACCTGATACCCAAAGCTGGCGTAGTAAGCATGTTCCATGACTGCCATCAGCTGGATGACATTGTACCCCAAGTCGTGGATGCGAGGCAGCATGTTCTTGGTAAACTCCTTGTACGTCGCGACCCGCTGTTCGGGACTCGAGATTCCGACGTGCGCCTCATACACACGTGCGCTGGCCGGCTTCTTGGGACGCTGGTGTTGAAATTTGTACTTTTCTGCCTGCGGCGGATTCCAAAATCGAGCCTCGTATGCCGGGGAGACGCTCAGATCTTGAGTCACATACTTGATCCACGCCGGAATGCGGTCCACACGCTCGCCATTTGGTAGGACGAGAGAGATCTGCAAAGTATGTCAGTGCGAGCGCGTTTCCATAGCAATGTGCTTTGCCGCGCTGACCTTGAGCTTGGAGTTGTGAGGTATCGCAGGCTGGCCTTGGTTGGCTGGAAGAACGATCTCGAAGACTCCGAATGAATCCTTCTGCATAGGGTGAGAAGATTGGTTCCAATGGTCTGGAAGGGGTCAGCAGCTGGGTCCGGACGTCAGGAAACTTCCACCTACTAAATTCGCCAATTAGGAATGCTTCTTTGGCATTCGGTGCCCATTCTCGATATGTGATGTTGTTGTTTCCATCCACGTTGAGTCCATACTTCTCGGTTCCCTGCCCAGCTGTATTTAGTAAAGGACTTGTCTGGGTCTGGCCTCGAAGCCTTACTCTCGAGAACTTTTCCAGTCCACCCTCGTGGTCATTGATCTTTTTGATCCAATCATGAGCCCTAGAGTAACGCTTCCTGAGAGCGTCGCTGAAAGGAGCCAGGTATGGGTCCGACTTTACAACTCCTGGGTAATGGTCAGCGAAGGGTGACTCCAGCTAGGTCAGAGACGACGAACGAACCTGTGCCATCATTGGGACTATCTCCCTCAGCCCCTTTGGGGGCACTGTGGCCAGCATTGGACGATACACCAGCGAGCGAAGCCATATTTTGAATTGAAAGCGCTTCGCGGCTTCGCGAATGTCGACGTTGTGTGCTGTCGCGCAAGCGGGGTAGGAGTAGGGGGCGTCGTATGTTGAGGAGGTGTTGTGAGGTTGAGGTTTTGTGGACGTCAGGCCACGCGCACTAAAGTTCGGCAGCAAGGGCCCTTGGCTCCCAGACGCTGTATAACAACGATGGAATGTAGGACGTGATCTGATGAGCCCTAGACGATGTGTGCAGGTTGGCAGTTCAATTGAAAGGAGCAGCCGTGGCAAGCTTGGATGATGATTTCCCCCACGAGTCGAGCTTTATCGATAGCTCCAAATGACGTCTGTCGGATGCGCAGCCAGGTTTGTACGTTAGTGTAATTAGCTCACAGAGATAAAGGCCGAAGTTGGACCTCAACGCCCCATTAGTCCTGCACACATAGCCTAAGGCATGCTAGTTGGGGCCCTGGAACCGCCACTGAGGCCAGAAAAAACACGAGTCTCCCCTGTGTTGGGTGGTTCAATACACCTTACTTTATCGACTGGTTGATGAGTTGGTTGGTGCTCAATGCTCGGCATGCCCTGCGAGGTGGGTTACTTGGCATCGCAGCCAGGTTGTCTTGCAGCGAGTGGCGCTGCAGCTTATTAGGTTCCATGGTCCCAGGCCAGCCCAGGATACCATCAGCGCCTCCACTGCCGTGCACCGATAGCGGCCCCGCTGGCTACGACGGCCGCCTTCAGGCGGGCTGTCACCACCGAATCCAGTGATCCCCAACCATCATCCGCAATACTGGGCACAACACAGACAGTCGACTCTCGCGTTCCCATCGCGTAACCTACACCACGTAGTCCGTACATTGCCTACTTCTGGGATCGAAGGCCCTTGGGCTACAATCAGCACACCAAGCAACGCCCGGGACGCCGATACCGACCTCTTCGCGCGTCCCCGTATCCCCGCTTCCGGCATCGTGAACCCCACCGATACGACCGACGCTCCCCCGATCATCATCTCCGCCCGCTGTAGACTATGCAAGTCTGCGTCTCCCGTAAACATGCTCGCCCCGTCTAGAACGCTTGTTCAGTCGCTGCGAATCTGCAATCACGGCCTGAGGCGAGTCCCCCGACACTCCTGCTACACGTGCCGGCGCCACCTCTCGTCGGCTAAACCGCTATGGGCGGCGAGACGGACTGCCGACTTCAATTCCGGGTTCACGGGCAGCTATGATCCGTCGATGGAAGCGGGCCGCGGCCCAATGTTCAACAAGACGAACTTCGGCGTTCCTCAATTCTACCCTCGGGACCTGAAGAAACGTGTCGACGAATACGTCGTCGGACAGGACCGGGCCAAGAAGACGATATGTGCGACGCTGTTCAATCACTACCAGAACCTGCGTCGACGGCATCAGCACGAGCACGAGGATAGAAATGTGCAGGAGAAGCTCATGCGACAAAGATTCGCCCGAGACCGCGAGCTGCACCAGAAGCGCCGTGACACACACCCTGTGGAAGGTCAGCCCGCGACCTACCGGCCGGGCCAACGAGACGCCGCTGACGAGCTGAATCAAGATGAATTCCCAGGCCATCATGAGTCTGTGCGACAATTATACGAGACAAAGGAGTTCGAAGACGACCCTCTCGACCACCTATACAGCCCGGAGGACCCGTCCAAGCCCGAACACGTCAAGATTGATAAGAGCAACCTCTTACTGATTGGTCCTACGGGGGTTGGCAAGACGTACATCCTGGAGTTAGAACCATGTTCCATCAAAGGAATGATTTTCGTGCTGACTAGGATTAGAACACTGAGCCAGAAGATTCAGGTCCCGTTCACGATATGCGACTGCAACTCGCTGACCCAAGCTGGATACATCGGACAGGATGTGGAAACATGCATTGAGCGTCTGCTGATTGAAGCCAACTACGATATCAGGGCGACAGAGTACGGCATCGTCGTGTTGGACGAGTTCGACAAACTGGCGCGGCGAGACTCACCCACTGGTCGAGACGTCGGTGGCGAGGGAGTGCAACAGGCGCTGTTGAAGCTGGTTGAAGGAACCAAGGTCACCATCAATGTCAAGGACGGCCGCTCGTCGCGATCAACGCCGCCCATCACCACCAATTACAGCTCCTCCGGGCCCTCCTCGTCAGCACCTCAAGGCGCGCCCCCGGGGGGCAAGGTGGACCAGTACACTATCGACACGTCGAACATCCTCTTCATCTTCTGCGGCGCTTTTGTTGGCCTTGACAAGACCATTTTGCACCGCGTAGCGAAACCGTCCATGGGATTCGGGGGCGAGGTCAAAGGGCGGGCGACACTCTCTGGGAGCAAGCACGTTCTCCCTGCAGAGATTTACACCCACCTTGCCCACCATAACACTGTATCGGCGCCCTCCTTTACACCCTTGGACCTGGCAACCCCAGCAGATCTTCAGAGCTTTGGATTCATTCCGGAGCTCATTGGCCGCTTACACAACATCTGCGCGCTCAGTCCCCTCTCTCAGGATGACCTACTGCGCATCCTGACGGAGCCACGAAATAGCCTGGTCGCGCAGTACACGGCGCTGTTTGAGACGTACCCATCCCGGCTTTACTTTACGGACAAGGCCTTGCACGCCATTGCAGAGCGGGCTGCCGCAGCCGACACGGGCGCGCGTGGACTGAAGATGGAAATGGAGCGAGTGTTGGCCGAGCCCATGTTTGATGCTCCGACGCCATACGTTCTCATCACAGAGGGCTGCGTCAGAGGCACGGAGAAGGCGGCGTACTGGGGCAAGGATGGACGATTTGAGCTGGATAGACGTTTGGAGGAAGAGGAAATTCGTCATCCCCACTCAACGCCGCAAGTGACGTTTGAGCGACTGAGGGAGGCAGGGCAGAGCGGCGGCTAATGCTGTGATATGACGGGATATGCGGGCGCTTTGGTACACATGATAGGGACACGGCGTTGGATCTAGCATTGGTTACGAGGGGAGCCGGCGAATTCACAATTGTACTCCGACTTTGAAGTCGCGTGTGATGCCAGCAAGGGTAATCTTGACTGAAGTTCCGTCGTTGTGGTACAGTATTTACATCCGCTTGACACTTGGCCCCCTTGCTGGGCCACACCCCCGGCCCGTCGCCCGCGCTCCCGACCGTTTTACACATGGGAGAACAGAATGCACCATAAGCCACCCGTGCTTCCACCACAAAAGAGATTAAATGGCAGTAGTCCAAGGTGTTTAGTTGCCCTTGGGGGCAGACTGGACCTGGCCCTTGCCGGAGTAACCCTCGGAGGTGAGCCCGGTGAGAGGGTCGGTTTTTTGTTGCTGTGCGGGACGCGTCAGCGACGTGCACGATGGTGTAACTGGGGACTTGCATGCATACCTTGAGGAACTCGTTGGACGCCTCCTGGTACTCCTTGGTCATGGTGGCGGGCGTAGGCTTGGCAAAGAGGCGGATGACGGCGAAGAGGGCGAAGCCGGCACCGACACCAAGGGCGACGCCCCAAGCGATGCGAGCGTTGGTGCCGGGAGGGTCGACAGCGCGGGGGCCATGGGGACCAAAGGCGATCCAGTATGCTGGTGAGACGGTTTGAGTTAGTTTTCTGCTCAAACGTGACGCACGCCGCGGCTGCTTCCCCAGACCACCGCCCGCCCACCACGCGAGCCACGCCAGCCATTGGCCAATGACCCCGATTGACTACTGGGATCGGGATGAGGCTCTTGATGGACCTTGACGGTAGGGCTGAGGTGTCGCGTGGTGGTGGAGCAGATGCTTTTGGGCTGGCGATGGGGACGGGACGGCCAGCTCGGCTATGCATCCTAGGAGGTATTTTTGCACGAGGGATAGACGTACCGGCCTTCTTCTCCTGGGCCGTCATGTCGGTCCAGCTGCCCTTCATGCGGTCGCGCAGGGCCATCCAGAGGTCAGCCTGATCCTGGAGCGGCATGCCCTCCCATCGCTTCTCGATGTTGGTGAGCGTCGGGTTGGAGATGGCATGCGTCGACGCGGCGCGGGAGGCCACGGCCGGGACGCTGCGCACCAGGCCCTTGCGCAGCAGGCTCGACGCCGGGGAGCGCAACATTTTCGGGGATATCGCAAGGTGTCGTATCGGGGTCTTGGAGGGTCAATTGGCGCGGGTCGCAGGATGCAGAGCGCGATGGCGGGTGTCGAGACGGGTTGGACGAGGAGGGATGAAGTTTTCGGAAGTCGGATGCAATCAATCGTATGATGGATTTGCTCAGCTGCTGGCGGTCCGGCATGGTTGGCTCCCAGGGAATGAGGGAGCTCGGGTGTCTGCGGGGCATGACTAAGCTTCGCGAGGGGTGCCAAAATCACGTGCGAAGGCTTCTGGCCAATCACATGCGCGCAATTTGTCCCTCATGAGGTAGCTCTCCTTCCGGAGCCGCCGGCTAGCTTTCTGGGCCAACCGTCATGCCAGTTGAGGTTGGAGTGCCGCGATTCCATCTACCCCTGCCTGCAGGACCGTCACATTTACCAGCAGGTTTAAAACGAACACAGCCTGGAGAGGGAAACCTGAGTCTTTACGGTGCGATCTGAGATTGGGAACCAGCTTCATCTTCAGTGTTGCGGGCGCGCAGCGAGGGCCATGCCCAGCTCTGTGCTTCGAAGCGTGAGCTGAACATGGTGACATCCTCATGTAAGGTCCGTTCGGAGTGTCCACCGTGGTAAGAGGATGCATTTTATGTACGCCAAATGAAGTCTTCGAGCCAGTCTACCACGTACTGTATCCTCTGACGCCAAAGTGAGAAGAGACCGCCCTCTAGAATATGTAAGCGGTCTCCAGTCTCCAGTCTGTATATCGGCTGCCAATTCCAACGTCCCCCATCACATGTGCTCCCATAATCACCTGCCGCCATGAAATGTGAACAATTCCTCCTTCGCACGTAAAAGGGTATCGTGATTTAGTCCTTCGCTCAAAACTTGACACCAAAGAACTTCATCTCGCGGATGCGATCGCCGTAACGGAAGAAGATGAGTGGTACGGGAATCATGACCAATGCGATGAAAGCGAGAAGCGAGCTCCCCCAGCCAAGGCCTAGGGTTGCAAACATCTTGCCCCCCGCCAGCGGCAGCACCGCGCCTCCGAGAGACCGGAGAACAGTGCTGGCAGCGACAGCGGAAGCAGCAAAAACGCCAAAGGCATCGACTAGGTATGTCGAGACAACCATCTGGCAAGCCAGTCAGCACAATCCCACGTCCAAAGGTCACGTAACGAGCTCGTGCTTACAAATGCAATAGTTATCCCAAAGCCCAGAAAGGACGTGCCAATGGTGGGGAGGATCCAGTGTTGATGCGTCTCAGCCGCCCAGCCAAACCAGAACAGCCCAATCGGGATGGCAATTCCGGCAATGACCATCATTGGCAGTCGAAATTCCGGCTTGTACACACCGCCGTTCTTCTTCCGCATGCTCTCCACCATTCGATCCGATACGGCCGCAGATACGAATAGACCCATTGCGGAGCCGGCACCAATGCCCAGATAAGAGAGCCCAATCTGCCCCGTCGTAAAGCCGTACTCTTTCTGGTACAGGCCTGGCATGGCAGTGTAGATGAGGTAGAGGTACCCGTACAAGATGAACATGTACAGGGACAGAAGAAAAACAATTGGTGAGAAAATGAGCATCTTGCAGGGCCGAACGATGGCCTCAGCGAAGACCGCCTTGTTAGAGCGACCGGAGTCGAGAGATGATCGCAGCTCTTGGTTGCCAGTCTCTTTGCGTAGCTTCTTCGTCTTCTGGTCGAGAATGGCGTATGGATAGGTCTCGCGCAGGAAGACAAAGGACAACAGCATAATGGCGCCGGCCTATAATTCATGAGAAACTTTGTGGGTCCCAAAAGGGATGGAATTACTCACTGCAATTGCCAGGACCCAGAATGTCCATCGCCAGCCTTTGGCTTGGGTGAGATATCCTCCAGCTTCGGTTACAATCGTCATCAGCCAAGTCCCTGCAGCGCAGCGATCGAATACTTACCGATGGGTCCCAGGACAGGTCCGAGAAGAGGGCCAAAGACGAATGCGGCCATAACCTTTCCTCGCTTCTCGATAGGCACCAGATCGGCAATGGATCCGGGTCCAATGGCCATGGGGCAGCTCCCAGCAAGGCCAGCAAGCAGCCGAAAGACTATGAGCGCCTCCAGATTCGGCGCCACGGCACAGGCAATAGTGAAGATGACGAAGAAGACGTTGCAGACTTGATACAGCGGTGAACGCCCGTAGATTTCAGAGAGCGGCGCAATGGCCAATGGACCGAAGCAACGC
Source organism: Tolypocladium ovalisporum (assembly GCA_024340015.1). Taxonomy (NCBI): domain Eukaryota; kingdom Fungi; phylum Ascomycota; class Sordariomycetes; order Hypocreales; family Ophiocordycipitaceae; genus Tolypocladium; species Tolypocladium ovalisporum. The sequence continues at coordinate 120,051 of JALHBZ010000095.1, forward strand.
ACGCGGAAACGATGAATGAGGCGAGCTCTTCGTTGGTCGAGTCGAAATCAGCCATAACCTGGGGTATGCCGGGCGCGAAGATGGAGGATGCGAGAGGGCTGTTAAGTGTTAGACTTGCAGGCGATTTGGCTTTGTCAGTATAGTTCTTACCTGATGAAGGTGATGGCAGAGACAATGCCTATGGCGAGGGTCTTTTTGGAGGGGGACCAGTTGAGGGGGTTCGCTGGATCGTCGGGCCCGTCCCAGTCGACAACATCAGGATCTCCTGATACGACTTCTGCATTCTGGTGAACAGGTAGATTGTCCCCAGCACCGCATTCCAGGTCCTTCTCCATGTCGCTGGGGTGGAGCCCTGCAATAGTCGAGACGATCGAGACGCTTGAGACGCAATCATTGTCTCCCACGCTTGGAGGTGCCATCTTGTTCTTGGCGCACCCTCAGAAGGTAATCACTGGGCTGTGGTTGTGTAGGTGCTCAGCAGTTTGCCGGCGGCAAAATTCTGCCACAATGTCGGACGTTTGAGATAAGGTGAGGTCTCACTAGAGGTGATGGAGGGAGCTGATTGTAGGGAGATGGTGGACTGTCTGATGAAGGTCAAACGCAACCAAGACGGGCCAGGCTGATCTAGATATACACATTCATTGCACGGCTCAGGCAGTTTCGCACGCGATTACGGACTTTGTCAGTCCGCGGTGTACATCCATGGTGTTGACGGCCAACAGCGCTCTTCGTCATCACAGCATCGGCCTGTTGCAGGTCGGCCGAGACCGAGATGCCAGGGTTGGTGCCGCATCCCGAGATATCGTCCGCGCGTAACGCAAGGCATCTCGGCTGCGGCACAGCGTAACACGCAAGGGATCACACCGCCACGACTGTACGCGCGGTGACTTGAGGTCAACTTTATGTGATTAATTGGATGCTGGCAGGCAGCTGCCATCGTGACGGTGCGGAGATGACCCAAACGGGCCGGTTTGGAGAGTCATGATTGGGCAGCTCCATGCTGCATGGGTTCGTGCATGCCGGTGTAGAATGCTTGTTGGTGCTGGTCGGTGATGGTGTTGGTTGAAGTCGCGTCCGTTTGCAAGCCCGCGGAAGATCCGCGGATTCTCCGAGGATCCGCGGGCTGCAGCGCCCATGTCCGTCCAACAAGGACTTACACCTCTTCCCTCAACTCACTCGCAGCACGCCGCAGCATCAATCGCCCAGGCTGACTAGCACTTAATTTGTGAGAGAGACAGCAGGCCCAGGGCCAGGAGGAGCCCCGGAACCAGATGGGTCGCCAGCCGCCGCCGAGACAGCGCCCAATCTCGTGCGTGCTCTGTAGAGTGCGCAAGCTGCGCTGCAGCCGCGTCTTCCCCTGCTCCAACTGCACATCCCGCGGAGTCGTTTGCCAGAACGACGGCGCGCCAGGACATGGCAGTAACACGACTCCGGGAGTGAGTCCGGGCGGCATCAGCAAGGACGCTACGCCTGCTGCCAGTGCCAGTGTCAAGGATCTCTCCGCCGTCGACCTCTTATCGCGGCTGGAACGCCTTGAGGCCTTGGTGGCCTCCCAGGGAAAGGGATCCGTCGCGGCGCCGGAGCCGCCGAGGCAGTCGGCCTACCCTGAACCGAGCCAGCCTGTGACGCTATCGTCATCGTCGGCGGTGCCCTCGCGGCTGCAGCGTCTGACGGCAGACGCGCTGTGGCTCGAGAAGTCATGCTCTGGGCAGAAGCTACTGGTGAGTGCTGCCTTGCTTGCTGTCATCAGTCTTTGAAGTCAAGTCCATGGCATCCGTGATCCGTCGCGGCCCCGCTGTGTGGCTGTCTGTCTAACATCGACCCTCCCTGCCAGGACTCCTTGGTGTCGGACCCCATCACATTCCGCACATGTCCCCTCCGCCTCATCACCAAGCCGTCATCATTTGTGTTGGAGCCCGACACCTCACCCGGGTCCTTGGGTGGGAACGAGGTCGTCAAATGTATCTGGCTTCCCCAACGCGAGGAGGCCCATGGCTTGTTTCAAAAGTTCGCCAGCGACGTCAGTCACTTTCACCACATCATCCACAAACCGTCTATGCCTGCACTCATTGACGACGTCTACAACGGCTTGGAGCAAGGCAACGGCGTCGATCTCGGCGCACTGGCGCTCCTCCTAGGGTTTTGCACCAGCACGACGTATGCCTGGACGACGCACGATGACGCCCGGGGCCTGTACGCAAACGCGGCCGAGGCAAATTCGTGCACAACGGCGTGGCTCAAGGCTGCCCTAGACGTCATCGACTATGCGCAACGCACGGCGCATGTGTCTCTGGAGTGTACACAGGCAATGATCATCGTCTTCTTCGTCCTGTGCAGCCTCGAAGGTGTCTCGTCGCGAGCTCGCATACTAGTGGCCCAGTCCATCGCCAGTGGCCGGGAGCTGTCCCTGCACTGCATCGACTACCCAAGCGCCTCTGCCGGCGCTGACCCGGCACTGACGAACACCATCAGAAAAGAGATTGGACGCAGGGTATGGTGGTACCTCGCCGCTTCGGACTGGTGAGCCTCGCTCGATGCCCATTTTCATCTCCCCTTCGGCTGACACCCCACTCAGGATGCTGTCGCAGTTCTCAGCCCCCCAAGAAGGGACATACACTGTACTCCCGAGCCGCATGGCGGTTCGCAAACCTCGCAACGCCAATGATGACGATATCGTCGACGGGCGAGAAGTTATTGATCGCCCTCTTGAAGAGGCGACATGCGTGTCATACCTTCTTCAACGTGTCAAGCTGGCGGAAGTATGTCATGAGCTTCTGGATCGGAGCCCGTTCGTTCTCATGAGCCCGGATGCAATGGACTACCGGCAGGTCATGGAGGTCGACGCAAAGCTCCGGCAATTCATGGAGGATATGCCCTCCTTCTTCTCGCTCGACAACACCAATCTACACAGCCTTCCATCGACCGATTTCCGACGCTCTCCAGGCATCATAGTACAGCGCTACACGCTCAACATTCTCCTGCACCGCCAGCTGTGCAAGCTACATCTACCATATCTTGCCCGCGGCACCGTCGAGCCTGCGTTTGCGTACTCGCACGAGTCCTGTCTCAAGTCGGCCCGGCTCATCATCCACGTAGAGCATCAGTTGAGGCGAGAAAATTTGCCATTCGTATCCTTTCGCCAGCGGATGAACATGGTGCTGCGGAGCGTCTTTGTCGCATGCATTGCCCTAGTGTTGCATGCGTGCCTGGGCAACGACTCCCAGGACAGCATCGCGAGCGGCGAAGAGGTGGCTGATGCGTGGAATATTCTGCACGAGGCCAAAGACCAATCGCCACTGGCATCGAAACTGTTGGAGCTCTCAAACCAGGTGCTGAAGAAGAACAAAGCGACGCACCCGGCGCTCGAGGCCCTCAAGAACAAATCATCTGTCCGGCTGCGCCCTCTTGGAGCAACGCCGCCGATGACTCCCGGTTCCGGGCATTACCTCGGTGGGATGACCCAGCAGACAAACACGCAATCAGAGACAGCTTACCTAGAGCGGGAGTGGCAGGCACTTCAGGGAAGGATGGACCTGGACGCGGTAGATTGGGACAAGTTGTTCTGGGGCCTGGATGCGCCGTTCCTATGAATCACGGTAATCAATGACGAGGAGAGGCGTTTCAGGGGTATATTGGAGTTTCTTGGCCATTCAATGGCGAGAGGCGCAAGTTGGATATTTGTATTGTAATCTAAACACAACGTTAATACTTGCAGTTAACGAAGATCATGATGGGAAGAATACATCCTCCGAGGCGTGTTTGCCGCCTGGCGTGCCTTGGTCTATAATACAGTGGTGTTCAATTCCCAGATTGGAAATCCTGATGACGTGTACAATGCGTGAACCATCAACGAGGGTTCACGAGTATCATCAATATGCCGCCCGATGCTACCGCAGAGTTGCAGCCATCGTAACGTAGTCTCGCCTGAATCAATTCTCCATCACTTCCGGCCAGGAGCTGCTGTGCTGGGCTTCGATTCTGGAGGTGATTGAGGTGAAGTGGAGCTAGGCCTAGCCAACGCTGGTTTTAAGCATTGAGATTTGGCCTCTCGAGAGCAGCAGACACTCACGACTTGGACTGATCCTCCCCCGGAAGATCCTTGGGAGCAAGAACTGGCTGAAAGGTGTAGTAGCCTGGACGAGACAGTCGCACGTCAGCCATTGATAAACTTTTCGTGTCGCTAGGCATGAGAGTGCCTAGGGAAGACGAACCGCCGAGGACGCCGCAGAATACTGTGAGCGCAAGCGGCAGCGCTTTTTGCATGGCACTCATGATGATGAGCAGCCTGAAAGAGAAAGGTGGAAGGCTTGTGTCGTAGAATTACAGATGGACCTCGCAGACTGTTCCGATGCGAGGCTCTGGACTGTAGCTCTGGCGGTTACAGTGAAGATCCACTGCTGAGGCGTTGACCCGCCGAGACCGTGGGGAGCTTGCCCCACCAGGCCCACGCGCCCTTCGGAACGCGTCTTCCGTTTGCCAACCGCGTTTAGCAGCTTCGATACTCCATCGACATCGTTGGCCACGCTGACCACGACACCTTGTTCTGCTGGTTAAGTCGTGGTTACGCCCGAAGACACGACTGTCAACCCACGTCTGTGATGGATTGTGCATCTGCACGCAAATAAACTTGACATCATGAGATGATGACGACTGGGAACCATGAGCAACTGGAAAGAGCTGGGGGAGGTCCCGGATTCCGAGGAAGAGGATGGCTTCGATAGCCAAGAGTCGAGCACAAACCCTGCGCCAGCCCCCACGACGACAGCCGCTGCTGTGCGCGACACGGATATTTGGGATTTTCCAGCATCCCAAGAAGACGAAGTCGCAGACGAGCAATACCGACTACAACGACGTGGCAGACTGACCGTTCTTGTTCCGAGGCCTTCTTTTGACGTGCCTGATTCGTCGCCTGTATCGTCGCCTCTATCGTCACCGCCAAGCGAGGATGACCTGCCGCCAGTCGACCATCTGGTACTCGGTCACAGCCTCAACGGGCGGTCATGCTCGTCCGAGCTGGGAGGAACGTTGGCGGGAACCTCGAGCTCGCAAGGGATCCCGGCAGGCAGTGAGAGCCAGTCGACAGCTCAGGTACCAGCAGAAACGACAGACATCACTCTGCAAAGCCGGGAGCCCGCTCGAGACATTCAAGATGAAGAAGCCAGACGAGCAGCAATCAGTTACGAACGGTCGCTGCGCCCCCGAAAACCCATCCAGCAACACCCATACTTGCTGGAGAACGCACATTACAGCAGTCTCCTCAAAGAGCATGACGTTCGGCCTCTTAGGATAGCCAGGGAATACGAGCGACAGAGTCGTGAAAAGACTTTGCAGGATGACTATGTGGAGGAGGAGAGCCAAGATTCTGTGCAAGCCGGCCCACTCGACCATGGCCAGTCCAATGCCGGGTCCTTTATGCATGCGGACGTGTTCGAATTCCTTTCGTCCTCACCTCCAAAAGCGTCCCCCTTGGACAAGCTTGGCCACAACAGTAGCCAGACGAGCTCTCATGGTGACACTGACAACACGAGCATCCTCGACCAGGATCTGCCCGACTTACAAGAGCTGTTGAGCCTACCGCCACGCCTTGTCTCGAGAACGATAGCTAAAAGACAGGTCACGCCACCTCCCTCAACAGTCAGGAAACGGAGGAGGATGGATGTTGTCAGCAGCGACCCTGCGAATCCCAATGTTGCCCTAAGGAGAACGTCAGCCTCACCAAGATCGCTTTCTTCGCCCTCGCGCCTCCGCCTGCACCGCTCGAGCCCCAAGCCCACTAGATCGCCTCGATCCGAACCTCAATCCCCTAAACCCAGAAACAGTCACCCATCTACACGAGGGCCAGCAGCGTCAGTCTCGATCGTTGACGTCTTGTCCGACGACGAGTTGGCAAACACGCCCCTGGACCAAGGGAATCTCTCCAACTCTGGTAGCGGCTCGGAAAGCGATGAATTGGTTGTGAACACTATTGGCCGACGGATCAAAGGCGTTCTTCCAGCGTCTTGGTTGCGACTTGATCAACAGTCAGGTCGTGACAAGGCTCAGAAGGAGGCCAAGAGACGACAGAGACCTCGACCTCCAGAGTGGGAGAGTCGACGAGGAGTTGCGCGATCGAGGCTCGCCTTGCCAGGCTCCACCTCGACCAAACTCTTGTTTGTCGAGTCAGATGAATCAGATGCAGAAGCTCTAGGTCGTCCGGAGACTGTAGACGACTCCGTTGACAGCCAAACGAGGCTAATGTTTGAGCCCGGCGCAGCCTTTGACGTGTCTGAGCAAGTCGTCTGGGATGATGGCGACTCTGTTATGGAGGACGATCATATTGACTTTATGCTTCCCGGAAAACCAAGACAGAAACGCCAACTCAAATTACCACATCCTCTTCAGGGCGATTCGAAAAGGTCGAGGACAACCTCGGGCTTGTCCAAAAATCTCAAGCAGAAGCCGTCTAAACAGCCAAAGATTACGACGCATTGGCAGCTGCCTCAAGGCTCCAGCCTATCCAAAAAGTCTAGGCCAAACGTCCGGAAAGACCCGACGGGGGGCCCCAGAAATCCTGGGAGGTCGCCTAGGGACCACCGAGGTAGAAGCACCACGAGGGTGCTCTCTAATCGCCTCAGCATCTTGGATGTCATTGAATCCGACTCCCCAATCTTTCTGAAGATTGCGGCTCGTACAGCAAAGAGACGTCACGACCAGGGTCGGTGTAGCCCTCGCCAAAAGATTATACAACTTGCGACTCGCCAAGATCACATTGATGCCGTGTCCGCACTGCAAAATTGGAGGGCAGGGTCAATTCAGCAGCGCCCAGCGGTCACGGCTGCAAGCAGGCTCGCCAACAAAAAGCGAAGGCCTCTGCAGCCCACAGCAGGCTCAGGGAACAGCTCGCGGCAGTCAAGACCCCTACAGAAGACATCGACAAGTACGACTCGCAAGTTTGTCAAACACGTCAGTGATGGTGGATCTGTGAGCTATCAGGCGCATGGAGTGTCTCGCAAAGCTCCTCCAAAGGTCCCTCGCCAGAGGATGGACGAACGCCAAGCTCAATTCTCTTTCGCACGACCAGCACAGCTTGAAATGCCTGAAGGCGTGCGGTCCAGGAACGTCACGTTCCATTCTCGGAAACGATCCCTGGACCGCCTTTATCAGGGACATCGTCTTGCTGTTCCCTTGCCCCCCTCTCCTGCGGGCACGAGCAATGAGATTGCAGCATCGGTCGATACTATCAGGCCTAGCGTTGAACAAGCTGAGGTGCTTGAAGAGGCACCACATGCTGAACAGCAGGCTTCCGCGAAGACTCGTTTCCGAAAAAGAGTCAAACCTCATCGCGTCGATACTGGGGCACCGCAGTATAGTTATGCCCACGACCCTCTGCCGATTCAATACTCTCCTGAACCTCAACCTTCCCGAACCGATCACCAAAGGGGAAGACTGCTCGGGCTAGGCCCGTATGGAACCAAGTACACTCATCATTTTGAAGTATTTCCGCTTGATCCTGGCGTCTACTTCCACGAATCAACCCTCATCGGAAGTGGCATTATTGAAACATGCGCGGGCACCAAATTTCTCGAGAAGTTGTCGGATGATCGGCCTCGGATTTCCTTCAACTTGGGCAACCAGACGCTAAGATGGGGGCCATGGGATTCTCAGGTCTCCTCGGAATTGGGCGTCGTCCTAGACTTTGTCGCTGAGCAGATGGAAGCTGGAGGCAATGAAGATGCCACTGATTCCGAGCCACAACACTCAATCGCTGCTGCGACATTTATTCTGAGCTACGTGACGAACGCGATGAGCTTCTCTGATGAACTACAGGCAAAAGCGTTCGCAGCACGCATGCACGAATGCCTCAGCTCTTTCGAAGAGCGCACGTGCCTCCGGGTCTATCGAACTATTGGTGGCTCCAGGGCCCAGAGCGACCTTGCATTGAGAGTCTATGAACGGTTGCTTTTGGTGACCCTGGTAGTGTTGAGAGTTTGCCATCTTGACTCTTCGACTTTGATGGACGAACGATTTCAAATTGAGGATTTGCTGAAAGCAATTGCGCAAAATCTGCTGTCAATCCTCTCGGGCGTCGGAACAAGTCATGTTCGGACGGCATACGAGAATTTGAACAGGACACGCTTCAGAGAGCGCGGACTGAGGGACGACACGCCGGTGATACATTCATGGGTAGTCGTCATGAAGGTTTTGGAACTGTCTCACATCCCGCGGGCATCGTTTTGGGAGCTGCTCCAGCCTGTCATAGCCTCGCCACCACTGATCTCGGGCGTTGACGCTCGCGACTACGAACGCCCTTGGGAAACCCTGTTCACGCTTCTTCCACTGGTTGAGTTCAACAGTACAGGGGTAGTCATCCCCGGCAGTCGACATGATACGGTGAGCGATGGCTGGACTATTCCTCAACAGCTTCTGAAACGGGTGTTCCAGCTTTACAAGGAGAACGACCGACAATCTCCAAGCTTCAACAACTACTGTCGGGCTCTTGTTGGACGCTGCCATTGTCTCGTTCAGCAATGGGGCTGGCGGAGGTCTGCTACAGTGGTTGGGGCCATCTTCGACTTTTTTGGTTCCCAAAACCTCGGCCATCTTCGCAATGAAGAGGTGTATGAGTCGCCACGCTTCCTCGAGCAACTTGCTGGCCGCCCGATGCTTGATGTCGAGCCAGACGACTTTTGCTTCCACATCTTTCTAAAGCTAGTCGCCATTAGCATTCGAAAACTCAGGGATATCGGGGCCACAAAGGACATTCGCAATCTGGTCGCCAGAACTCTACCGAACCATAACCGACAGTATCAAAAGGAGCAGAAGGTCCATGCTCGGGATCTGGCGGCGCTGAGGAACCATCATGACCTTCTTGCTACACTGTTCTGGGCATCTCCCGAAGATGTGCGTCCGGCGGTGAGCTTGATTGAGAGGCTTGTTGACTCCGAAAGCTCTCACAAGGAAGCTTGTTTGATAAGCATTCGGTGCTGGAATCAACTCGCGCGCTTCATTGTCGCGTCTGGTGAAGCTACAAAGTCTTTTAGAGCATTTGGGCATTGGCGGAACGTGTTCTTCCAGCAGATGCTGCGGCAATTTGATTCTGTGGCGTCTGACGTCCAGCAACAGCTTGGAGCAATGTCTCAGGACATAAGCAAATCCATCAGCAAAGACATGATTGACTCTACAATATTGAGGAACAAAGCTGCAGTGACAGACGTGCTGCATGCGTCTGCTATGGCGTCCTTGGATGTCATGAGGCACGCACCGGATTTGGAGGCGGCGACGTTCGTATGGAGCAGCCCTCAGCTGCAGAGCGTGTTTAAGCATTTTGCTGTCTCTTCATCCGAGCTAGACTCGGGAGTGCTGCGGGCTTCTCTCGCTATCCTTGACTTCTTCTTTGACAAACTCGACGAGTTCAAAGACAACGAAGAAAGCCAGCAAAGCGAAAGCCAGATCCTCAATTCTGCACAGGCTGACGAAGCAATGCTGGTCGTTGACCATGAAGTCTCGAGCAATTTCTTCCGCATGGCACGGTGTATGCTCTCGTCGCAGAAAGACAAGGCCCATTCAGCAAGAGCGAGACTCGACAAAGAAGATTGCACGGAGCACATTGTGACACTGTCTGCGAGAATGGGCGTCAGGTTCATTCAATGCGGCATCCTGCGCTCATCGGACATGTTCATGGCTGGAAAGTACGGCTTGTTTAGGGGGGGCCCACGCGACATGGAACCAGAGCAGCGCCGATGGCTCGCCCTCTTCACATCCACCCTTCTCAAGCACGGCTTGGACGACTTCTCGGACGTCGGCTTCAGTCTTTCCGAGCTTTGGGTCTTGTCCCTTGTGAAGCCACGAGAACATCTCAGATATGAGACTCAGCTTGCCGAGCAGCTTCATCTACATGGCAACGAGTTCGTCCCCGATACCGTCGTGGGGTTGGCCGTCTCCCCTGACTATGACACGAACCGCGATCTCTTCGAGTTTGCTATTTCCGACATGCGCAAATCGATTCGGGATGCTGGACCGACACTGGAGCAGATCTTGAAAGCCGAACACTCGAAGGCATTGAAGTTGGTCATGGAATTGATCAAGCGTGACCTCAGAATAACATCTCGAAATGCTTTTGGCCACAGCAACTACGTTGCCTTCGTTCAGGACATCATTGCTCTCATAAAAACTCATGGGATCTGCGCAGTGGATAACTTCTTCTACCAAATCAGCAAGGAATACTCTCCTTCTGTGCAGGATCCTCAATTACGAGTGGCAGGCCTGATATCATACGGACTGCGGCTCAAAGACGACGACGACAAGAGCGGCCACGTCCAACAGCTGTTCCACCTCCTCTTCAACAATATCAAGTTTGGGATAATCAACGACAAGCTGAGAGGCGAGGTCAGCTTACTACGAAAGGGCATGAAAAACCAGGGAATCATGGACTTTGTGCTAGGGAAGATGCTACCCGCCATCATCAGAGCCGCCCTCAAGACTAGCGCCGCTTTCCCGCTGATGGATGTCTATGCCGAATCGCTAAGACTCCTCCTTGCCCAAAAGACGATGGCTCACGAGCTGAGCAAATGCGACCTGCCGCAAATTCTGGTGACGTTGCGCGCGGCACTCGCGGGAATGGACCGTTTGGCTCAAAGCGACATTCAGCCATCGGGTGCACAGCTTCACGTGGTCAGGCAAGTGATGGGAGTTTTGAACCTTTTGTGGCCGTCTCTATACACCATCTCTGCATCAGGTGTCGAGGTCCCAGCATGGGCGGAAGTATCAGACTCTCTCAATCAAATCCGGGAGTTTGCAGCAACGGCCGAGACTCACCTGCGCGGTCCGGTCGCGACTGCAGAGAGCTCAGTGCAGTCCGGTCAACTGTTTGCTGGCATCAAGAGACCCCAGGCTGGCGCAATAAGCTTCGACTCGGACATCAACATCTTCACCGAGAACATTGTGCAGGATATCGCAAAGAATTGGAATATGACGCCACACAGGATAACGATCCAGACGCCTGAAAACAATCGTAATCGGGTGGCAGCGCAGGGAGTAGCAGTTCCGCCTTGGGACATTGGGGAACTGTTGAACGACTTGCGTGAGCGAACGAAGGAGTTTTGCTGTTGGTGGCAGAAGGTATATGGAGTTGCCTCTTGTATCGAAAGGCTGGAAAATGTGATATTTTGATGAAGCATCAGGCGGAGGCGTTTCGGAAAACCCAACAGCGGACCAAAGGCGTTTGGAGGACGAGCCATCAAGGAGCGCGGGTCATCTTGGATGTCAAACTAAGGATGCGGTGTCCTAACAACGACCAAGAATCATGAATAAGACTATGAATGAATAGAACAAAATTTGACAAAAAAAAAGAAACAGCCAGCGTGAAAAAGTACTTTTCAATCCTAGTGACTACGAGTATGATTAAGACGTTGTTGCTCCGATTATCGTTCGTTGATTCAGTTGGGATGTCGCTGCTCGGCCGGCTTTTCCCCGAGCCGACAGACGTTGTGACGCGCAGGGAGACGCGTTCCATTTAACTTGACATCCACGACTTCACCTTTCCGCATTCTCGGTGGCCAGCCTGACCCAGTCACTGAACGTGGCCAGCAGAGCAGCGCCGCCATGGCGTCTCCTTTCCGGCTACCAGACGAGGAAATTCTCACCCCATTGCTGCAAAGCTTCCCCGGGCGCGAGCACCAGATCCGCACGCTCGCGATGCTTCTCCACGTAAGCTCCCCGACGCAGGCCCCGTCCAGCTTCACATCCGGGAGGCCGTTCTTGAGGACGCTGTCCTCGCTGACCATTGGCTAATGTTTTGGCATCTTGCAGCCTGACGCCGCACCTTGTCGCAACCTCGTCGTCCACGGCACCGAAGCAACCGGCAAATCCGCCGTTGCGACGCACCTCCTCGCGAGCCTGGCCCAGCACACGGCCAGCGACCCCGAATGCGGCGGGCTCAAGTACGCGGCCGTCAACGCGGCGCAGTGCATCACGGGGCGGCACCTCTTTGAGCGCATCGTCAAGGCTGTGGGCGACGCGCTGCGCCGCGAGGACGCGCTGACCAGACGCCGCTGCGAGACGCTGTCGCAGCTGGTGGTCGCGCTGGGCACCATGCTTGGGGACGAGGCGAAGAGTAACCCGCGGTCGAGGTTTGTCTTGGTGCTCGACGCCGTGGATAAGCAGAGGGATGCGCCGCCCACGCTGCTCCCGGCGCTGGCTCGCCTGTCGGAGATCGTACGTTCCCTCGCCCCCCTTGAGTCACAGACACCGGCAACGAGCCAGATGGAACTGACATGCTCAACCGTCTCTACAGATCCCCTGCCTCAGCTGCGTCTTCATCGTCACCGTACCGCCGGCCGGCCTCCTGCGCACCCCCGTCTCGGTGCACCTCCAGTTCCCTCCCTACACCAAGCCCGAGTTCGTGCGCATCCTCTCCCTGACGCCGCCGACGACGCCCGTCGCCGGCACCACGCCCCGCGAGACGGCCGACCTGTGGACGCGCTTCTGCGCCGCCGTGCACGACGCCTTTGTGCGCAGTGCGTCGCGCACCCTGCCCTCGTTCCGCGACAGCTGCCGCGCCCTGTGGCCGCGCTTCACGGCGCCGATAGTGGCGGGGACGCACACTGCTAGAGAGTTTGCAAAGCTGCTCGTCGCGGCAAGGGGGCACTTTCAGGACGAGTCGCTGCTGAACCCGAGCATCGTGTGCGTTCGCCCTGGAACAGCAGCAGCATCAACAGCAGCGCCGGAGCTGGGGATGGCTACCAATGGCCTCAATAGCGCGACGGCCGCCAAACCCGCCTCTGACCTCACGGCCCTGCTCCCCATCGTCGCCCGTCTCCTCCTCCTCGCCGCCTACCTCGCCTCCCACAACGCCGTCCGGCACGACCTCACCCTCTTCTCCACCTACCACCACGCCCGCAAGCGGCGGCGAGGCGGCTTCGCGGGCGGCTCGCGCGGCCCCGGCGCGGGGCGCACCAAGCACCGCAAGATCGCGCGCAAGCTGCTCGGCGCCCACGCCTTTGTGCTGGAGCGCATGCTGGCCGTCTTCGAGGCCGTGCGCGGCGAGTGGGCACCCGAGGGCAGCGGCGCCGTCGGCGCGGCGGGCCTGGATGGCGACGTGGGCATGGCGATTGTGACGCTGGCCAGTCTGCGGCTGCTCGTCAGGGTGGGCGCAGGCGACACGATGGACAGGGCGGGCAAATGGAGAATCAATGTCGGCTGGGAAGCCATCAGGGGGATAGGGAGAAGTATAGGGGTAGAAGTCGAGGAGTGGCTCATCGAGTGATGTATATTCATAACACTGTGCATGACGAGATGCATAAAGGGGCGTTGCCCGATTCCCTATTTCGGGATTCATCCAAGAATACATGTAAACATATCCATCCCCTGATGAGTAACGAAAACAACCCATGTATGCCTGTCCACGACCAAGTCTTGTCCCAAGGCATCACATCATGCGTCGCACTGACGACATGCCGTACACACAAGCGAGACGTACCGTCTCCCGCCACAAAAGAAAAACAAATACGCCAGAGCCCAGTTTGAGGGGCCATGAATTCCCATGTCTAGATGCTGGTGTGTGGTGAGAAAAAGGGGAAAGAATCAGCGAGAACGAATGTTCCAATCTGACATGGAAAATGAAGATGGTGGAGACAGGCATTGACATCATTTCTCTGCTTTGCTGCCATGGCTGGCCGTATGCCTCATTGGCGTGGCGCCCAGCTGGCGTTGCCGCGCAGGGAGCGTTCGTGGCCAAAGTTGTCATCTGCCTTTTTGGAATCCTCGGTGGCTACAACACGGCCAAAGACGCCTTCCGTGTAGGGGTGGGCGCCTGGCAAGGTCATGTTGCTTGGGCTGCCAGAGCTGGGGCGATGCTCGTCGAGGGGCAGCAGAGGCGTCCCACTGCGGGATTGAGTAATGTTCCGAGCCTTGCGATCGGCCTTGTTGCTCTCGCTCGACCGGTCGTAGAGATACAGGCCCAGGAACGTCAGCGCGATGCCCACGGCCTGCACCGATGTCGTCGGACTCCTGAACCACATGATTGCCAATACAATGACAAAGACCCTCTTGATCAAGCTCGCAACCGAGTACGTGACGGGCGAAACCATGGACAAGAGTATAAAGGCCAGCATGTTTTGGCTAAAGTGGAAGACGCCGTTGAAGATGAACTCGAGGGTCAATCGGCCATGGTCCATGGCGAGGGGATTGCTGCTGAGGTCCAGCGCACCATCGTACAGGAAGTCGCCTAGGAGGGTGATGCCTTCAGACCAGAACCAGATGGGCAAGGTTACAATGAAGGCCATGCCGGACGAGTAGCACAAGAGGTTCAGCTTGTCGATCTTCTTGGATTGCACGTCGGGAGCCTCAGCTTCGGCCTTGGCCGCATCGTTGAATATCTTCTTGGAGACAATGTTCTGCGTGACGAAGATGAGCGTCGCCAAGAGCGCCTGCATGACGCCTAGTAGCTGGCCGCCATAGCCCGACTTGCCTGAGCAGGCCAACATGACGCCGATTGTCAAAGGTACGAGGGACAGATATGTGGCCCTCGGGTATCGGATGTCGTAGAAAATGCGGTAGGCCAAGACTGTAAACAAAGGCGACAGGCCCTTGATGGTATGGACCAACGATACCGGGATCTTGGCCGTGGCCGTCGAACTGAGAAGATGCCCGCCAATCTGGAAGGCGGCGAGGGGGAGAGTGGCCACGATGACATCCCTACTCGGCCGGCGAATGGGATGCCGCAGGACGGCGACCTTGGTGCGAAGGGAGGGGAATATAGTGGCTAGCCAGGCTAGCAGGATGCAGAGCGAGGAGACGAAGGCGAATTGGACAATGGTCAGCGTCGCGGGCTTGTCGAAGGCGATGAGGATGGACTTGGAAGAGGTGTTGGTCAAGGCAGAGGACGTGTACCAGAGCAAGCACAGAACCTGTCGGGTGCCTCGTCAGCCAAGGGCCTACCTGGGTACCTTGGGCAGCTGGGGATGGAACATACAACGAGCTTGGGGGACACGGGCGCTCGCAGCGCATCGGCAATCTCGTGGGCGTTTTGGCTCATGCTGCCATTCCTCGCACGTATCGTCCGAAAGGCATCGCTCAGGCTCTTGCGTCGACCGTGGCCGTGGCCGTGGCCCTGACCAGGCTGACCAGGATGGCGACCGCCGGTGAACCACACGGAGCCGCCATTGTGGCTGCTGCCGTTGTCTCGTCTCGAGGCCGGCGCCCAGCGACCCGACAGCGTGGCACTGCTGTTGCCCTGGCTCGAGGCCGACGAGGCGTTCACGGGACTCGGTTGGCGGGCGGCGCCATTGGCCATGTAAGGCGCATCGATGTGGTCGGGGAACTTTTCCATGGCAGCGCGATGCCAGAGCAGCTGCAGCTGCAGCTAGGTCGGCGGCGTATGCAATCGATGCGTGGGTCGCAGTCGTTACTATGTACCTGTAGATGGGCGAAGCTTGGCATCGGGGTCCGAAGCAGCAGGACGAAGGGCGGGGGCATGTACCTGTACAGGTAGGAACGAGTTGACGATGGCAACAATGGCGATGACGGCAATGGGATGTGAGGAGAGCTACTCGGATGGCAGCCACTTCATGGCGAGGAGCACATGCTGCAGTGCAGGGTTGGTTGTTGGTTTCCAGCAAGATGAAACTGCATTGGCATGTCGATCAGCCGCGTGGGAAGTTGCGCAGCTACCTACCTTAGCATGAGAGTACTCGTACATGGACGCCGAGTAGTACAGCGATAGCTGGCCTGTTTGCGGCGCAGGCTCGTACCCTGTACCTGTACTTGATCCCGAAGGCCCCTAATGAAAGAATAATGCACAATGGGGGGGCCTGTGATTGGGGGGAGGCTAACAAGACACTACAAGTACCACATCGGATTGATTAGCCGTGCATCTGCCGCGAGGGACACCAAGAAAAGAAAAGCTGCGTCCACCGTCTCACGCGCTCCACCTGCGGCGACGCTGCGCTGCGCTTTGCCTTGTCTGCTCCAACTGCTGCTGCAACCTCCACTGAGGCTGGCCCACCCAGAATCTTCCGTGACCAGCGAGACCGACCGACTGCCTTCGACCACAACGCTCCGCCCGTCCGCCCTCGTCCCCCCGTCGGCGTTCCCCAGACGCTGCGCTTGTGCGGCATGGGAAGAGACCCCAAGCGATACGTTGTTGCTCTCGTCGGTCTCTACGCCGTCTTCCAGCTCGTCACCCAAGCCTCCAACCCAGCAGCCTTTCCCCGACAGCACCTTTCCGGCGCCCCGTCGCCGCCCTCGAGCTCGCCATGGCGGCCCCGAAAATGACCAAGAACCAGATGCGGAGGGCAAAGAAGAAGGAGCAGAAGAAAGCGCACCCAAAGGTACAGACGCGCCCCGTCGTTCGCTGCCTCCGCCCCTACCTGCATTCTCACTGGCTTGCCAAGGACAGCGCTGACATCTCCGAGCAGCCAGAAGAAGAGTCTGACCCGGTCGTCGTCGACGATGATGGCGCCGTATCAGCTGAGACCAACGGTGCTGCTGCTGCTGCTGCTGCGCCCAGCTCGGAAGCAGCCGCCATCGTTGTGGATGAACCCGACATCGACGACGAGTTCGCAGACGACCCTGCCTTTGCTGCCTACAAGGACATCTTTACCAAGTTTGGCGCCTCTCTAGACGAAGACCAGGTTGCCAAGGACGCAAACGCCGGCCACCAAGGAACCATCTTCTTTAGCGACGACGACGATATCCCCGACGAAGACGAAGAGAATAGTGGCAAGACAAAGCTCTCCAAGAAGAAGCGCAAGCAATTGAAGACGCTTTCCGTGGCCGAGCTCAAAGCCATGGTCAGGTATCCTGAAGTCGTCGAGTGGCATGACGTCTCGGCTTCGGATCCGCGACTGCTGGTGCAGATCAAGGCCCAGCGCAACGTTGTGCCCGTTCCCACGCATTGGTCGCTCAAGAGAGAGTACCTGTCCTCCAAGCGAGGTATCGAGAAGTCAGCCTTCCGACTACCCGGCTTCATTGCGGATACTGGCATCGCCGAAATGAGAGACGCTGCACTGGAGAAGGAAGCAGAGCAGAGTCTGAAGCAGAAGCAGCGAGCGCGCGTACAGCCAAAGATGGGCAGGCTCGACATTGACTACCAGAAGCTCTACGATGCCTTTTTCCGGTTCCAGACCAAGCCCGAGCTGACCCGTTATGGCGAGGTGTACTACGAGGGCAAGGAGGCCGAGGTCGATTATCAGCATTTCCGGCCGGGAGATTTGGGAGAGGCGACCAAGGAGGCGCTTGGCATACCTCCCAGCGCTCCTCCACCATGGCTGGTGAACCAACAGCGAGTCGGTCCCCCTCCGTCATACCCGACGCTGAAGATCCCTGGCCTGAACGTGCCGCCCCCTCCAGGAGGGACCTGGGGCTATCACCCTGGTGGCTGGGGCAAACCACCCGTGGACGACCTGAACCGTCCTCTGTACGGCGGCGACGGTCTCAACAACCAGGCCGTCATGCAACAGCAAGGGCAACCGGATCTGCCTGCCGGAGAACCCGTAGACCGCACACTCTGGGGTGAACTGCAGCCGCGCGAGGAAGAGGAGGAAGAGGAGTCCGAGGAAGAGGAATCCGACGAGGACGAGGACGAAGAGCAAGGGCAGGAAGATGTGGGAGGCGTCGAGGACATCAGCGGCCTCGAGACCCCCAGCGGCTACGCCAGCACCGTGGCTCCCCACCAAGGCGTCGAGACATCTATGGCCGGAGAAATGGACCTGCGGAAAGACCGCGCCGCCCAAGGAACCGAGACGCCCTCTGGACGCGCCGCCTACACCGTCCTGAAGGAGCAAAAGGCCCAAGGCAGCGGGGGCCTCTTCGGCGTCGGCCACCAGTACGACCTGAGCGGTGCCCAGCGACCCGGCATGCCGGTCCTGGGCGCCGACGACGACAGCCGCAAGCGCAAGAAGCCCGGCGACGTCGACGTGGCCCTCGACGTCGACTCGCTCAACCAGCACGACGGCATCGACAAGGACGCGCTCCGGCACAAGTTCGACGAGGGCAGGAAGCAGGAGGGCCCCGGCGCCAACTGGCAGCACGACGAGGACCTCGCCGACATGATTGCCGAGGAGAGCCGCAAGCGCCAGAAGACGGAGAGGGAGCGCGTCGACCGGCGCAGGGAAGGCCGCGGCAGACACTAGGGGAGGGGGTCAAGGCTGGACTCTTTACGGGCGAGAGCTCGGTGATGCATCATCTTTGTTGGCATGTCTTGATTAACTTGAAGACTTCATCCGGCGTATTGGGGTTTCGAGGGGGCGAGCTGTTGCAGTATTGTCACGAATATGAGGTTAGGCCGGCGAGGCTCAATGTCGTTGGACCAACGGCATTAGGTACAAAGCGGGCTCAGGTAGATGGGGAGCAACATTAATGCCTGTAAAATACCAGGCTTCATCCACCATCATAACGTGACATTCGGTGCGTGCGGCTCCGGTGTCTCGCATGCAAGGCGCCGCCCGAATGCTCCTAATTATAAACAGCGAATGCTTAGGTAGCAAGGCTCAAAGCAGCTTGCCTAATTATGTGTCCGTAGACCGCGCCAGCAAGTGATATTCCGTACCCGGCACCATGATGCTCCACCAACCAGCTGAGATCAATCACCCTTGCCCAAACACCTTTTCGCCAAATTCGAATGCTTTCAGGAGAGGACCTTTGGCTCGTCATGCGTACTGTCATTATGCGTACTGTCCTCATCCTCTGTCATTGGCGCGGGGCTTCGCCACCGGTCCCCGAGCAACGGTTTGAACACCGGACGCTTCTAGCAGCAGGCGTTGCAAACCCAACCGGATGAGGTTACCGGCCTGAAGACGTTCTCTCTAACACAGGTGCTATGGTACAGGCGGCGTTGACAAGTCTGGTCGTGAGCCGTTAGTAACTGACATGATAGGGGAGGAAGGCAATCTTTACCGTATTGGAGCAGACCAGCAGCGTCGGGCCACGCACGGGTAGCTGGCAGACAGCGCAGCCGCTGGAGCTCTTGCGGATTTGACACGACCTTGGGGACAGCTTCGGGACCATTTCTGTCTGCTCTGAGCTTTCGGTCCCGTCAGATGGTCCACTGCTTGCCCTTGCATCGTTGATGAAGTCGATAGCGCGTTGCATCGTGGTCTCATCCAAAACGTCGCGAGCCAGCAGCACGCTCGAATGCTTGCCGCATTCGAGCATCCGACACTCCTCAGCAACGAGCCATGTAGCCTTTTTCTCGACGAATTCCAGCCATGCCCGGGGAAAATAGGCGGCCGAGGTGATGTTTTTCGTCAGAATGTAACCATCCCATTCCCATATGTATTCCTTCTCTGCTGCAGTCACGTCGGAGAAGTCCCCTATGCTCTCTCGATGCTTTTGAATCAGCCAAGTGTCGTCCGGCACGATATCCGGCACTTCTTGTCCAGGTTTCAGCCGCGCCTTGCTGATGGGGTGGAAGAGGGGCTGGGGAGCATCAGGTACCAGCACCCTGCGCACGGTCGGTTGGGTCGTCCGTCGCACAGCGGGCTTGAACCCTTTGGGAAGCGGTGACCCCGATTGAAGCCGGTCCGCGTGAGCTTTGGTTGACGGTGATCTGAAGGACTCTTCCAAGTCGTGGCCTAGGCTCGATGCAACAAGTAATTGATCGCCGTTTGCAACAGTGTTGAGGTTGAACGGCTTTACCTGCCGCCCGAGCTTCAGACTCTTGCTCGGAGATATCGAAATTTCACGTAGAGCCGAGACACGAAACTGCGGTCCTTGACTCGTCGTTTCGAGGATGTACTCGTACGTGGGATGAGCTGTGAGTAAGTGAAGCCGCAGCTGTTGCATCGTCTCGTGATAGGCACCACAGCTTATACAGCGGTAACAGTCTAGACAGACAGGCTGGTCTGAGGGTAGGAGATACTGAACTCGACCCTCATTTGGTGAGGAGCTGGAGGTCCTCCCTCGCTTCTTCCGTTCTCTGCCCTGGGCCTGGTCGCTCAAGACTTTCAAATTATAGACTTTGGCCATTTTCCGCGTCCTCAGTGATCGAGACGGAGTTTGATCACCGGCAACTTCGTCATCAAGGTCATGCGGCGGTCCTCCAGTGGCATGGCCATTGATGCCATTCGTGGTATAGCCTGAAGGGTGCTCGCCATTGGCATGGGCGCACGCATCATTATCAGGGTCGCGAGCATTGATGCAAGGCTTGGAATCCTTGTCCAAGAGTAGAGCTCTGAAGCCAGACGCCCATCGAAGGTCAACGTCCATGACGTAGTTTGTTTGGCAAGTCGACTGATCGGAGGGATAGGTAGGCGACAGACTGAGTGGGTGCTTCAGCCTGCCGACGACCTTGTCAAAGCGACTGGACATGACCCAATGCTGGCTTGGACCCCACTGTGGAAGAATGGATGCAGCGGGAATTCCAAAGTCGTGAGCGTCAAGGGGCGGCCAGTGAACTCCGTTGGCGGCCTCCAGCTCGACGAGAAGCTGATAGGAATCAGACACGTCAAATTGGCCGTCATCTGGCCGGTTGATGAGAATGCTCTCATGGGGAACGAAAAAGGGACGGGGCATGTCGATGCGGGCGAGACGATGAGGGCCAACGGGGTTCTTATATGTGATCAAGTCGCAGATCTGACTCTGGCAGTGCAGAACCTTTGGAGAGCCGCAGCTGACGTCCAAGATGGTGATTCTACAGCGGGCCTTGGTGGTGAGGATGTCGCGGGGAGCCGTCGTGATCTGGGGGGGCTTGATCTTCTTTGAGTCCTTGTGGAGGATCTTGAGCACCTCGATACTCAGCACCGAGGCAGACTCGGACGTGCGGGGTGAGGCAATGAGTTGCTCCATGTCGAATGAGTCGGGAGTTGAGAGGCGGCGACGCTTGGCCGGCCTGGGGCCATCGCCACCGTCGCGAGCATGAGACCCTTTATGCCCGGGCGACGATATGATGTTACCCATGACGGTGGACTCTTGCAGAGCCTTGACGCCCTTGAGCCAGCTGCGATGAAGATAGGGGGCTGTCCGCTGGTAGGGACCTTGAACAGTCATGGCTGAAGGGATCAAGGCATGGGATGGCAGAGCCAGAGATGAGGCAGCGCGTGCTCGCGAGGGGTGGCGGGCGTCTGTGGCTCAGGAAGATGGAGACTTGCACCTCATTGTCGATGTGGGCCAGCTGAGGTTGCGCGATGAGACGACGGTGTGTAAACGCGTTGGGAGGCGGTTGCGGAATGAGTGCAAGCTGGCTCGGGACTTGGGCGGTGATGCCTGTGCGGCGAGAGGTGAGCAGGGACAAAGGCGGCGGCGATGTCAACCAAGTCGCACAGATGCAGATGTGACGGGACAAGCTCTGGCGTGCGCGCGAATAGCAGTGCGAACAATCAAACAAGTGAGTTCAAGCGGGACGCGTGAGATGAGAGGTCAAGGAAGCAGGGGATCTCTGGCCGGGTGGGTAGGGCGGCCCCCCCCCCGAAGCAGTCTAGCGCGATAAGCAGCCTGGCCTGGCAAGCGTGGGCAGGAGGAGCCCTTTGAGCCTCTCCCCAAGTGCCTGCTCTCCACAGCGGGTATTGCACAGGCGAGCAGGGAGGGGCGCCCGTGGTGGTGGAGGAGGGAGCAGCCGGGAAACAACGTAACGGATGCATCTTGTGGAAGCCAAGCTCGGGCTCAGCTGCTCCCACCATTCTCATACAAAGTATCCCAGGGCCAGCACGTAGAGTACAAAACAATGGCATGTCCTCCCACAACGATGTTGTGACACGGCATATTCGGACTGCCTCTGTGCACCGACAAAGCTTTGAAAGGTAGTACACTTCTTCTCCTTTCTTCAATCGGCCTCACCCGGGGACGAGCACAAGCTATCAACAGCTCAATGCGCCGAAGTGCTCTCGGGCGAGGGCGTGCGTGTAAGCGTCCAGGTAGACAGACGAGTGGGGCAAGAGTCTTTAGCTTCGATTGTCGCCTATAGCTTGCTACATGCATATGCACCCGATGCTCCGCAGCTGCACACCAGCGCCGCGATGACGCTACTGATGCAAGGCTAAACATCAGGCAACTGCTCAGCCTACAGTCACTGAACTCGAACCCACGATCCACGACCGACATCTCATGCCCACGGCGTCTTCCCTCGATAATTTTCCTTGCATTTGACGCTGCTTGCACTTCGCCCCTGGCCATCTCGTCCGCACCCGCGCTTTCGGTCGCAGCATCGCGCCTACATGGCGCCGATGTCCAGCTCATGACACTGCAGGTGCTCCAGCCTTGCATCTTGGCAACGACGAGAGATTGGGCCCGCCTAGTCTGACGACACCGGCGCATTGCGTCCACCGTCTTTGACGCTGACTGTTCAACTCCCGGCTTTCGAGATGGCTGTAACTCGCAACAAAGGGCGGCCCACCAATCCTCACTCCACCAGTGCCCGACGTCGCAACCCGAGTCGCACGTCCCGCGTCCCGGGTTCCCGCACACGAGCCTCGAAACGACGCTTCTACGATGAAGCGACCGAGTCCGAGGGCGATGGCGACGATGATTCGCACTCCACCGATTCGTCTTCCTTCGATACGGATACTGGTCTCCAAGGGTCCGATGGTGGAGGCGTATATTCTACCGTGTCGCAAGACAAGCACACTTCTCTTCGCCTAGCATCCCGTCAGCGCCGCTCACCTCGACGAGGTGCTCGACGGGGCATTGGCCGGAACTCCACCAAAGCTCCACAGACAAGATCCGGACGTGGAACGTCGAGTCGTCAAAAAGCTGGTGCCAAGTCGGCTTCGCGTACCAAGAGGCGCAGGCTGTCGCCGCAAGTAGACGAGCAACGAACGGGCGTCATTCCGAACTGGACAGACGCGCGAGTGTCGTTTGATTGCTGGACGGACATCTTTCTGTACGCCGCGCGTCTCGGCGCCGCGGATGACATCTCAACGACCTGGCTGGCACATGCTGCTACAACGTGCCGCGCCTTCGCCGAGCCCGCACTCACAGCTCTGTATCGCTGTCCGCCCATCAGAACCTCTCTCAAAGCAAAGCGCCTTGCTTCGCTCCTTGTTCGACGGCCCGAGGATAATTTCTGCAACTACCGAGCCAAGATCGAGGCCCTCCATCTCAACACACACGTTGTTGCTCTCGGGGCCTTGCACGCTCTGATATTTTCGCTCGGCCGGTTGAAAGAGCTCATCATCTATACCCCTATGGATGAACCGCCATACAGGGACCTAGACAAGAATGTTCGCTGGCACTACTGCCGGGAAATATTCAGTGCTCTGGAGCCTGCCGGTGCTGACAAGCCCTTTACAACACTTCTCAAGAGCTGGGAATGGAGCGGAAGGTTCATTGGCGGCTGCGTTCCCACTATTGAAAGCATAGGACTCGTACACCAGACGCCGCCATTTGCGCACCTCACCAGGCTGAGTCTCACCAACTTTCAGGTCCCGTCGCTAAGCAACTTGCTTCAACCGGCAAAGACCGAGGAGGGGGAGCTGCAAGCTTATGATGAAGATGGTGTTGTGATTGAAGCTACCGCCCGAGCTATCTCGCATCTGACGAACCTCAATCACCTCGTCTTCGAATCCTCGACCGTGATGAATGATCGCCTGCTTCCCCTCTTGCCCAAGAACCTTGTCCACCTGGAGTTGATCAATTGTTGGGAAGTTAAGTCTGAGGATCTCGCCAAGTTCCTTCGTACCCACGGCGGAAACCTTGGCACTCTCACTCTACTGCACAATCAATCATTGGACCTTGGTTTTCTGACCGATCTGGCCGAGAGTTGCCCCAACCTTCGAGAATTGCACTTGAACTTGATGTACTACCGCCATCATGACTTCTTCAATGACGCAGACCCCATGTACGACCAAGCGCTCCTCCCGAGCCAGTTCCCAACATGGCCGTCGAGTCTTCGCGTCATCAGCTTCGACAACATTCGAAACTGGTCCATTGAAGCCGCCGAGATCTTTTTCCAGTCCCTTACCGATAGTGCGGGGAATTTGGCCAATCTCCGACACCTCAGCATCAAGACGAGTCTCGATATTCCATGGCAGTCCCGTGCCACTATGCGCCGCGAGTGGCGCGCAAAGTTTGAGATGGTGTTTCTCCGTCCCTTTAAAGCCCCGAAAGCATGCGCAACACTCCGTCCACCACCAATGGAAGAGAAGCAAGATACGATCCGCGAGGACAGCCATGGACCATCGACGCTGGCCTCTCGCCGCAGCGGCAGACTCGCGGATTCTCCAGCGCCTAGGGCAAAGTCGCTGCGTCGTCAGCATGGCAGGTCGCTATACAGAGAGCCCGACACGGACGAGGATGTGATGGAGACGTCGGAGTCTGAGAACGAAAGCGACTCTGTCAATGACACCGAGCCACGGCACTCTGGCGAATCAAAAGACGAGCTCATCATCCAAGGACTGTGCACCACCATCAGCATCCAGGTCGACAATCAAAAGGTGCGCGAGCAGCAATACGGCATGGAAGACTTCCTCGATGTCGACGAAGACGAGTCAGAGGAGGAGTGGGACGGCGATCGCGACGAGGACGACGCTGTTGTCATTTTCTAACGAGCCAGCAGCGCGTTGCTACAACAGGGTCGGGAAGCAATTTCTTCCGTTGCCGTCACCTCCCGCGTTGCCGACACGGTTTCTGTCTCTTTGTTTTCTTTATTTTCTTCTCATTACTGTATCGCCGGAGTCCAGCGCGAACCCGCGCTTTTTCCTTGTAATGCAAGCACAATGCTTTGGCCCTTCGAAAACAAAAAGGTCGGCGCAAGGGGGAGATACCCCATCGGTTTGAGTCAAGGATCGGCAGCGAGTAAGAACGAAAAAGGAGCAACCTGTGGGCACCTAGGACTGTAAAGGCTTTGCTTGTCTACAAGGCGCAGGAAAATGGAAACGGTCATGATAATGGGTTCCACGAGACACGGAACATGGTATGGAAACATGAGGGATTATGGAATGGATTGCAGGCGATTTGGCTCTGCAGGTACGAATCGGACATTGAGGCTTACGCATCGCGTAATGAGTGTTTGTAAAGAGGGAAATCCTGACGTTCTGACACCTCTGAAGGGAACGAAAAGGCCAGACACTTCGAAAGTATCACGACGCTGGGTACCTTGGCTGGTCAAAATTTGTGTCAACTCAAAACGCGAGACCTGTGAGGAGTGGACAACTCTCACTACAAAGCCAACGCTCGTGTCCTTGACTCCTAGGTTTACAATAACATACATGCCGGATGCGCCTGTTCCCACTCAGAGGACCGTAGAATTCATCAGCCACGTCCTCGTACTCCGGGCTCCGCTGGACGTCCTTCCGGCCCCAATCACATAGATTTGAACCATGGCGACTGAACCAGACACCTCACTAGAATGCCGCACCACCCATGCCCTCACCCGCCAAGTTCTTCATGCTCTTCTCGCTCAGATCACTCCGCAGCTCCCACGCTCGAGAGTCGCGCTCCAGCTTGTCCCACATGTAGAGGCTCTTGCGAACCTTTTCCTCTTTCGCTCGCAGCTCATCTCGCAGCTTGTCTTCTTCGTCGCGAAGCTTTCGGTAGTGGGGCTCCAGCTCTCGCGTCACTCCCAGAACGAGAGGCGTCGCGGACGGCTCAAGCTTGCCGCCTGGGACGATGGGAGGCATCGTGGTCAACAGGCTCTGAGCAAGAGTCTGTCGCTGGCCCGATGGCCCCGTTGGTGGGTTGAAAGGCCGTGCCTGAGTAGGTGTAGAGGAGTACGGTGCATTTGGTGCGGCTCCTCGAGGCCCAGTTGGGATAGGCGAAGGGCCAGCTGGATTAGACGACGATTGCGACAACCCTGACATCTGCCTCACTGGTGTCTGGCCCCAGCCACCTCGTCCAGGGCGCGATGCGTATGCGCCTCTCGCGGACGGAACGTAGCCGCGCGGCCCGGAGGGGGGGTTTGATGGGCTTGTTGCGTCCGAACGATGCGAGCCGGCAGCAGGAGTCTGAGGGAGCCTTGCTGCCGAAGGAGCTGGCGAAGTGACTGGACCGTTCCCGCTGCGATTGGATACAGGACCAACAGGGGGTCCTCTGAGAGCTGCCGGCCCACGTGGAGGGGACTTGGTTGAGGCAGCTGCGGGATCTTGATACCCAGCGATAGATGCCGACCTTGACGTGGCCGCAGGATGAGGAGACTCTTCACGTGACGGGAGAGGAGACCGGACTCTGTTTGAACCAGGGCGCGGGGACGTTCTTTCCGATACTGGTCGAGAAGGTATTGCCGACGAGATCCCAGACTCGGGGGGGGGAGGAGACGCTCGTCTGAAGGGTTGATATCTGTCGTCTCGCCGGACAGGGGATCGAGACCTCGGCCGGTAGGTGTCATCGCGCGCGCCGATGGGCGTGAGTTTTCCCGGAGGACTTCTCTCGCGTCGATCCCGGCCAGGTGGCGTGCGAGATCGTCTCCTGCATCAGGTGTCAATGTTACATTTCAGCACGCGAGTGTCGGGCTAGCTCACCTGTCGTCACGCCTGTCAAAGTCACGCTCCCTATCACGAACGCGGTCGCGACCCCAATCACGATCGCGATCACGGATAGGGTCTCTGTCGTTGTTCCAATCACGGCGAGGGGATCTGGGGCGGTCGAATCTGCCTCCACGGATGGGCGATCCACGTCGAGACGGACTGCGTCGAGGGGGGGATCTTCGCATGGGCGAGCGACTCCGCTCTCGTCTGCGAGGGCTTTCGCGGTCTCTCGAGCGCTCTCGCCGATAGCGATCGCCGCGATCACCGCCGCTTCTAGAACGTCGGCGCGCTGGATATCTCCCGGGAACATAGCTGTCAGAGGCAGAAATGATGGGGCTTCGAGGGCGAGGACTCCTGGGTACCGGACTGCGAGGGCGCGGGCTCCTGGGTCGAGGGCTTCGAGATCGTTCCCTGCCCACGGGGCTTCTCGCCCTTCTCGGGGACCGGTCTCCGCCTCGAGGCGTGGGTCGCCAGGACTCTCCGGCCCCGTACCTGATGATCTCGCCGTCGTCGAATCTATGGATGCACATTAGATCTCGTGGTTGCTTCAAGGCGATAGTAAGAAGTGTCATCAGGTGCAGAGGAGCCAGGGCGCTCGCAGGAACACCACACGCATCCCAGTGTTGCATGCGAGTTACATCCCTACCAGCGCCGCGTCGCCGAGCATCGCAGTAGAGCGCTAGACAAGACGTGTAGGGTTCTCACCTCCGACCTCGGCCATCTCGCTCGCGATCCATCTTGGCAGGTTGCGCCGCGGCAGTCGTGGCAGATGCACGAACGCGAAGCACTTCTGCGCGTTGTCAGCAGATGCGAGGCGCGGTGACGCCCAGGAAAAAAGAGGCCTTGCGACAGTCGAGAGGCCCGATAAGGCGATAAGCTGTTACAGTGCGAATATGGGCACTGTGCCGTTGTCGTGCGCCATGCCCATACGCTGCCTCCAATCCTTGACCTTGACCTTCAACGGCTGACAACCAATGACCAATGCGGTGCCATTGGACGCAATGGTGGTTGAAATCTCGGCTTAAGTTTTCAGAACTTCTAGTTGACTTGTCCTTGCGTCTTCGATACGATATCAGAACTTCATCTACAGTGATGAAGACATGATCCCATCGAGTCGTAACCCGTCTCCCTCGCCTCGACTCCTGAGCACCCAGACCTATGCTTGGGATGGACGCGTGTCTATTCCCGACAAGTCTGAGTGGCAGAGAGCTGATCTCACGACGACTGCCTGTCCTCTTCCTCCTCGGTCGTCCCTCCACGGTCTTGAGTTGAGACGCGCGCCAGAATCCATTCTTGTGCTTCCTCAGCGTGTTCCTGCATCATCTTACTGAGCCCAACCATCTCGCTGCGCACCACCGTTCCGAAACGTCTCTTGTGGACTTTCCTCGTGAGCTCGTGGTCCGACCAACAGGCATGGTCACCCGCGACGTAGACGCGCGAGTTTTCCTTGTACCATGACGAGAGCTCCGCGTCGACGTCGGATTTGACGGGGCGCAAGTTGCCGGTGACGAAGTTCACCACCCCAGAAATCTTGAATTTGCAATCTTGCAGGAGTCAGTGTACAGTCACTTGCTTGACACGGCGGAGGAAACTTTACCTCTGTTGATCAACAAAACCTTTACTCCAAGATATGCATTTCCCACACCCATCAAGACGATCTCATCCGTCTCGTACAGCTGGAGGAAGTTATCCCAAAGATAACAGACTAGCTGTTGAACCTGCTCCTGCAGTACTCTCTCTCTGAAGCCCGGGATGAAGGCATCCGTATCCTAGATACTTTAGAAGCGGACCCTTGACAGGTGACCAATTGACATACCTCTTCGTGCGTAACGTATGCGGGAACGTTGACATCCATGACGCCAAACTGCTGGCCAATAGCCCAGTCAATGTACTGGGTTACACCATCCACCTAACATGGTTAGCTCTCAAAGTATCTCCGAAGCTGCGGCGCGACTCACCACCCAAGCGTTGTGCGGCTCGATCGAAGTGTCAATAACATCCGGCTGGGCCAACAGCTGAGGCCTGTGTTGGTTTGGTCAGCAGATGCAATACTTGCAGGCCGTTTTGGACCAAGTTGCTGTACTCACGGATCGTGGATTATGACCACAATTCTCCTGGCATCGTGTAGGTTGGGCGTCACAAGGACTTGGTTCTCAAAGGATTTGTACAGCTGGTCCCGCTGTACATATAGCGACACCATGTTGTGCTTTTCTTGCAGGACTTGGCGTTGGGCGTTCCTGATGACATCGTGCAGTCGACTGGCGTTCAGAGACTGAACCTCTGGTATGTTGACAATGCCAGAGCGCATGCACTCCCAGTAAGGAGCCTGATGAGCCTGGACCTTAGCCACGGTTCGGGCCGCCTCCTTGTTGATCTTGGGGATTTCCATCTTCGGCGGCGGCTCGCCCATGAGGGTCCTCGCCACCGCCACAGACGAGTTTGAGATTGCCGCCAGGTTGTAGCCGCCTTCGAGGCACACGACTACTTTGCCATCGGCGAGCGACATGAGCATGTGTGTCATGTGCGCGTAGCAAGCTGGCGTCACGAAACAGCCTCCCAGCTCATCTCCGTCAGCGGCATCGAAGCCGGCCGAGATGACCACCAAGTCTGGGTTGAACTCTTTGGCTATTGGCATGACGATTTTCTGGAACGCCGCCATGTATTCGCCATCGCCCATGCCCTGGTCGTGCCAGCCGATATTGATGTTCTTGCCCAAGCCTGGTCCCGTACCGCAGTTCTCGATGCCGCCGTCCGGCGTCATCGGGTTTGGAGGCTTGCCTGGGTAGAACTCACCGTTCTGATAGACGTGAACTGATACGTAGAGGACGTTGGGGTCCTGGTAAAAGATATTCTGGATCCCGTTGCCATGGTGGACGTCCCAGTCAAGGATGAGCACTTTGCGGCAGATGTTTGGGAAGTCCTGCTGGCACACCCGCACGGCCACGGGCACGTTGTTGAAGAAGCAAAAGCCCATGGGTGCATCCCACTCGGCGTGATGGCCTGGAGGACGGATCACCGCAAAGGCGTTCTTGACCTGGCCCGTCACCACATTCTTGCAGGTGTCAATGGCACCACCGGCAGATAGGAGGGCCGCGGGGTAGGACATGCTGCCGACGTAAAGAGATTCTCGACCTTGGTCGTAGCGTTTCGTCAATTCACGGAGCTCTGCGGTGCTGATTGTGTCGAGGTTCTCGACCCACTCCAGGTGGTCCGAGGAATGGGCAAGACATATTTCTTCCCGGGTCGCAGGGCGGGCTGGTATCCTCCACATGTATCTTGTCGGACACTCCTTGATGATCCTGGGGAGATCAGCCTCGGGACCCGTGTAGACTAGGCCCATTTTCTTGAAGGCTTTGAAGATCTCGTGGATGCGCCGGGGGTCCTCCGGATGATGGGTGTTGGGACTAAAGTCGGCGTTCATATGCAGCTTCATGCGATCGTCGTAGCAGCACCCAGTAGGAAGCAGGCCGCGCCTGCGAAGCTGTTCAAGGACAAGGTCCTGAGGCTCCGGGTCGCTTTCGTCGCCATAGCTAGGTTCCTCCGAAGCAGTGTCATCATCGTCGATGCGGTTGATTTGTCCGCCCAAGCCATTGACTGCCTCGACGTCCGCCATGAGATGATCCTCCGCATCCATGGCAGCGTTTTCTTCCATTGTTGAAGTCATTGTCAACCAGTAAGATGCCCAAGGGGCGCAGTCGGCGAGCAAAGAGCGCCAAGTCCTGCGACACCCGAGCGTCGCAAACGAATGCTTGCGTCTGGGTTTATGCCAGAAAGCCTATCAGATTGTCAGCATTGGCTGTCTTGTAGCAAATCCCGGATGGAGCACCTAGATAATGCGCTACGATGAAAGACGAAAAGAACAGCTGAGGTACTGAGCTGCTGCGAGCAAGACGATGAGATGCGCCCCGGTTATGATGCGCAAACGCATTGCCTGCCACTCACCAGCAGCAGCTCACAGCAACTTGCTGATGTCGGGAGCCGAGGCTAGTCATAAAATACAGAAGGATTGCCAAACGGAAAGCCGAAGCGTGCAGATGCCACTGACCTCTCAGTATCTCGTCGGAGTGGTGCTGGTGTTCTCAAAGAGGCGCACGCCGGGCGCGGCCAAGCTTCGCGTCCTTTGTCCGCGCTTGGAGCGGCGACGCAGAATTGGTGAATGAAAAGTCGTCAGGAGCCAAGCATACATCCAGCGGCATGCGCATAAGCTCGCAGCTCTGCTGCACGTTGGTTCGTGAACTGCCGGAGGGTGGTATAAATTGGAGAGTGAGTTGAGGGCGCTGCCAGTCGGAGGCAAGGTGAGGTCGGGTGGTGCAGCCCCAGCCTTTCAGCGACTGGCTGGCGCCGTCCCAGGCACGCTGCCAGCTGCCCACCCCGACCGCTAAAATGCGCTACGCAACCTTCGCCCTTGGATGGGGGCCTCGCGTTGTCGAGTCCCTGCTTGGCAGATGGTAATGAAGCCGTATTGCGCTACGTTCACACAGCACTGGGTTGCAGAACGGTCTATAACCGGCACTCGAGTTGGCCGTGGTCAGCAGAAGCAGTGGAGCGCAGCGGCCTACCAACAAGCCCCGACCACGCTCGGGCTGCCTTGCGCGTCCGAGCCTTTGTTACGAAATGAAGCAAACATCAGGCCATGAGCACCCCTTTGAGGTTCGTAAGCGTCTTGGAGCAGTCTTATCTCGCGATTGCAACACAGGGAGTGATAATATCAATATTTCTCCATTGTCCACTCGTCACCCAAGATCCAAGACGGGTCGGCACACCAAACTAGACTACAGCGTCCAGTGCCGTTGACGCAACCCAACGAGACTCAAACCCGGACAGACGCGGGTAGTCCTCCAGAAAAGATCCATCATCGCCTCGGGGTGAGTATCGCGAGTACGGCTGCACGAACCTTGTTCCAGGGGGCAAGAGTCCGTCCGGACTTGCGTCACCCTCAAGAGCCAGCCGCTCAATGTCCCTGTCATCGTCGAAGTCAAGTATTCCTCCTGCACCATCGTCTGCCAAATTTGGGTCCCGGTCCAACCACTGGCGCTCGTCCAGCGCACAGCGTACTGCGATCTGAATGGATTCCTGGTCAAGAGTGAAGCTCGGGTGCTGAAGATGCATCTCGGCTATAAGACGTTTCCGTGGGTAGCTGTAAATGTTGGCAAAGTAGTAGAGCAGGTCCTTAGGGCCGAGCTTCGCATAGGTCTTGATGATCCGGCCCCAATGGCTTTGATCACTCCAGCTGGTGGTCAACGAATGACTTCTGCCAGTGGCTTCGACCAGGGCAGGCGGATTTAGAGACTAGATGGTGCTGTTAGCACGCATTCACCAGGGCAACCTAGAAAGGCCTACTTGGTCGTGGCTCGCATCAAGACGAGGACAGATGTAGTGAAGGATTACATCCTTGATCGTCTCCAAGAAATCCATCAACTCTAGCAACTCTCCAGTGGAATGATAGCGCATCTGACTTGTCCGAATGTCGTCTACGTACGGCTCGGGATGACCCACCCGCGGTCTTGGGAGCTCGCCGTGGAAGTAGATGCTATAGAGCCACCATCTGTAGAGCGCCCTCCGGAAGCGGACTTGCTCGTGGGATCGCAAGAAGCGACAGTTCTCGGGTTGGTGAAACCACCTCATCTGCGGAAATAGCTCTTCCCACTGCCGTACGAGTTGACATTGTCTCAGAATGGAGGACAGATCAGATTCAGTCAACACGACGGTATGTGATGCGCTTTCCAACGACGAAACGGGTGTGCGGCCTTTGATGACTGGGGCGAACCCCCTGCTCAAGCTTGCGGAAGACGTAGGTAGAAGATGTGCTCCCTGAGAGAGCACGAGACCCTGATCTCCCACGAAGCGTTTGAAGATAACTCTCCGGGGCTTGTACGAGGCC
Source organism: Tolypocladium ovalisporum (assembly GCA_024340015.1). Taxonomy (NCBI): domain Eukaryota; kingdom Fungi; phylum Ascomycota; class Sordariomycetes; order Hypocreales; family Ophiocordycipitaceae; genus Tolypocladium; species Tolypocladium ovalisporum. The sequence continues at coordinate 152,304 of JALHBZ010000095.1, forward strand.
GCTGAAGCGTCGACGTCATTCGCCGAGGCAGTATAGACTTGAAGGAATTCTCCAAAGGGGCTGAACTCTCTTTCAAGAACTGGTAGAAGAATGGTAGTCTTTCGTTGGTCGAAGAAGCCGTGGAAGAACCTGTTGGTGGCAGAGAGCTCAAATATAGCCCGCAGATCCAAGTGCTGGTATATGTCAAGAATAATCTCGACGGGCAAGCCCGCCAAAGGATGAGTTCTTCTCATAGAGAGTGCCATCATTGTTGGGACAATTTTGAGAAGGGCCAGAGTTAGCACCGTCAAAGGGAGCGAGCCGGGAGTGTAGGTCCTGGCGTAGATCTCGCTCGACGCAGGAAGACTGGTCTTGGATGTGCTGAAACCGAGAGCTCAGAACGTTCGTTCAAGTACAGTAGCCAGTATCTTGTTAATATCGCATGCAAGTCGAGACGGAAGACTGTCTTCAATATACACTCTAAAGCGCAAAGGATGCAACACTGGGGTGACCTAAAGTATATTAGTTTGGGAGCTGAGCAACTCCAATTACGTACGACTTACCATTTGAGTTGCACATGTCTGTTTCAGGGACCACAACCACCAAGGGGCCCTGCGTCCGGGTGCAGAGTCGGCGTAAGACCGATTCTCGTCAATGATGTCGGATGAAGGTTGTCGAGGACGTTCGGGATGCTTGGCGCAGACACCACGATAAGAACCGGCGAGCGAATGCAAGAATTTAGCCAGAGTCTGCCAGCCAGCTGAATTTCCTAAGCTGATGTCGGAGCGTCGATGCCCCGTCTGCCTGCCTCTCAGTGACGAGTATCTCACTGAAAGCGTGGAGTTCGATGGCTTATTGCCCAGCCACCCCGGCTGTGGGGGTTGAAAGATTGCTGGTAATGTTTAGCGCCATCGCTTTCGACGACAAGATGAACTCCATTGCAAACAATGGGGTCGACGCCTGTCTTGCAGCCATGTTTGGATGCGCGACGTGTTGGGCTGGTCGTGACGTGGAACGGAGAGCCGGCCTGGGATGGGAGCGTGTCGCGTATCTCATCATTGAATGACACCCGGACATTTGCCGCCCACTCAGGATGACGCGCTCCAGCCTACCCGGGTGAACACTGATGACTAACTGGCAAGAATCACATCAATAAATGTCCCGATGCAGCGAAGAACTGGATTCGACCCGCACGGGCGGTATGCAAATGAACACTGCATTGTTCGGCAATTACTCTCTCTGCAATATACGGAGTACAGATTGACAGTTCCCCAAACTCCTACGCCGCGGTCCCTTAGCTGTGGCGCCGAATCTTCGCTCCGGGCCCGACTATGCGAAAAGTGACTTGTTATCCAGCTCGTTCTTGGGCAGCCTCCCGCGGCCGGCGGTCCTCAGACCCAGGTCTCCCTTCTTGGAGACTCTCTCCACAATCTGCTCTGCTCGCGCATTGTGCCTCGAGGCCTTGGACTTGCGCAGGTCCGATCGGATTTGGTTGGGCGATATGAACTCGCGGTTCTCGTAGATGATGGGTCCGCCAAACGAGCCCTCTTGAATCACAATCGGCGTGAGCACAAATCGCGGTCCAATCTCGATCAGGTTGATTTCCGTATCGCCGCCGCCCGACTTGGACTTTGCGCCGCTCTTCTCGTCCGTCTTCTCGCCGTCTTTCAGCAGCGAACCCTCCTCCTCGCTGATCTGATAGTTGCGCACCCAGATCTTGCCATCGGCTACGGTGAAGCCCATGACGTGGTCGATGAATGGCTTGGATTTCCGTGCGCCTTGCGGGACACCGAAAGTGTGTAAGAACAACTCCTTTATGACGCGAAGATGGGGCTGCTTGTCGAATGCGGCGTCGAACGACAGGATAGGGCGAGAACCTTTCAGGCAGTTCCCTGTGAAGTGAAGCTCCTCCATGGTGTGCACTGAGACGCGCATTAGTGCCCGCCGCGGGTCGAAGAAGCTGCGACAGGGTGCCACTTACAGTTCTGAAGATGCATCTTGACTGTCGGTCCGTTGGGGACCTTGCTAAGCCACACGTACAGATCTTGCCCTTTCCTTGCCTCGAAAAACAGGACATTGTTGCAGTTGTAGAGCTCGGCCAGTTCGTTGAGCTCGTTGAGCCTCGACTTGGAATCAAACTTGGCGTCTCTTCGGCTGTGCGGTAGCATGGAGGCAATATCGTTCAAGAGATGTCGATGCCTGTATACACGCAATAAAGCCTGTTAGACAAGAATGCCGGCGAAAAGTCGACGTTGGCAGACTGACCTGTAAGTGACGCCTCTCGACGAGAGTATCAGCACGCGCTGCTTGTTCCTCTTGATACCATTGCTTGGGGCGTCGCTTTTTTGCGATGCGCCCTTGGAGAGGGACTTGTAGACGGCAGCCATTTTTCCTTTGCGACACGGGCCGCGTTGCTCTTCAACGTCGCTTGTGACGGATCTCCTGCGGTTGGTGATGATTTGCTGCAGCGCAGCGATTCAGAAAATTTGGCCGCGAGATGGCTTTTGCCGTATCGATAAGGCTTTGTCCCACAACCATGGTGGGGCGCAAGTCACAAGGAGAAGAGTGGGCACACACGACCGACCGCCAACGACTGCGAAACGACACTCCTACTAATACCTTTTATTAGTGCGGCTACGGTACCTAAGAAGCACAAGGTTGTCCCCACGCGCAGCACGAGGCTTGCGACGGGAGACTGCTACTTGCGTACGCGATGACCTTGACCAGGCTCGCGCACGACCTGTTCAAGAGCTGCGCATACGATGTGATGCCGCTACCTGCCCGACGGCTGGTATCTGCGATTGCATCCGATCATTAATGGTTCATTCAGCTACGTAAGCAGACGGTTCATGGCGATCGTTTGACGCATCAACCCCACCTGTCCGCCATGGCAAACAAAGAACAAAGGGAAGCCGAAAAGTTTCCGCGCCATCTAGTATCAAAAAGACGCATCACGACCTCCCTCATCTCCTCGGCGCTGCGCCAAAGCCTCTCCTCCTGTGACGTACATTGACGGGCAACCTGTGAGACGTCTGGTATCTATCCCAAGCCCATGCAGCCGGCAGTGCTGTTTCGGAGACAACTTAGCAGCACTTGCCGCTCTTGCCTGCCTCGTCGTCGGCGGGCTTGCTGAGAGAGATATTGGTGCCGGCACCGATGGTGGCTTGGGCGCCGTCGCCGCTATCGAGGGCCTTGCTGGACACGATTCGGTAGATTTCTATGCGCATTGTCGCCGTCAGCACCCACTCAATCTCTCGGGAACTGTTTCAAGACCAAGCGTACCGGTCAGAATGTTTTGGAAAGCCAGCTCGACGTTGCTAGCATCCAAGGCTGAAGTCTCGATGAACGACAGGTGGTTCTCGCCTGCGCAGATGTGTGTCAGCAGGCCGGAAGCTGCTGCAGCGGGCTGGGTGGCATACTGGCAAACGCCTTGGCCTCCTCCGTGGGCACAGCCCGCAGGTGCCTCAAATCACTCTTGTTTCCCACTAGCATAATGACGATGTTGGCATCGGCGTGGTCGCGCAGCTCCTTGAGCCATCGCGTCACGTTCTCGTAGGTCTGGTGCTTGCTGATGTCGTAGACGAGCAGGGCCCCGACAGCACCTCGGTAGTAGGCCGAAGTGATGGCGCGGTATCGTTCCTGGCCGGCGGTGTCCCAGATCTGCGCCTTGATGGTTTTGGAATCAACCTGGATCGACCTGGTGGCAAACTCGACGCCGATGGTCGACTTGGAATCCAGGTTGAACTCGTTCCGCGTGAATCGGCTGAGAAGGTTGGACTTTCCGACTCCAGAATCTCCGATCAACACGACTAGTACGATGAGTGTTAGCAAGGTCGCGCCTCCCGGAGGCCGGTCGACAGTCGACGATTCAAGGGGGCGGCAGCGGCACCTTTGAAGAGGAACTGGTGGGGGCGCGAGCCCCTATGGTCAGCACTGGCGAAGGAAGCGGAGGGAGGGGAGGTTCGCCCACGTCATATTCGTCGTTGGCCATGATGGCGATGTCTTTTCAGGGCGGCGCGACTGCTGGTATGCAAATGGCTGGGTGTTGATGTGCGGGCGTGGTGATGCGGTGGTTGTGGATGTGAATGGGCATGTGGTTGTGGAGGGGAAGATGAGCTACGCGGCCGTGGCATCAAGGGTCGTCCGTCACCTGGCTGCTGCCACTCACCCACAAAGGAGGCGCTGGAGGGGGGCCGCTTAGGTGTTTCGCCGCAGCAAGCAAGCTGCAATATGTGGGTGCCTGGGCATCCCAAGGCAGCGACAAACAGCTCCAAGGCATCGATCAATTAGGTTACCACTGAACGTAGAATCAGGACGCGGCTACCCAAGGAGAAAGATAGTATTTCGCTCAACACTGTTCGTGCGGATGTCGAGCACCTCATCCTGCAGACCGAGGACTTTGAGCTTGGCAGCCGTTCAAGGGGCCCAGTGGGCGGCTACCGTTGACTCCTGAGACTTCCGTTCTAGGGCGCGTATGGCGCTGTTGCAACTCGCGCTACCACTGGAAGTAACAGCGCTGTAGCTGACACCGCATCTTAGGAGCAGCAAAAGTCACGACCCAGATGTCGCTCAGTCACCGCAAGGAAATGCGAGTGGGCGCCAGGCGATACTCGCAGCTCATTGTTTCTTGTCGCAGCAACAAGGACAGATCATCTGTCACTTCGCACCCCTAATGAAATGGAAGGCAGCACGTTGGAGCTGGCGCGCTGTGGCTGCTCGATCAGAGCCTAAGGTAAGGTAGGTATAAGGGCTGGTTGACACGTACAGTGCCCAAGGTATTATTCCACACGCACAAACGTCGGGTCGTCCACCGCGAGGCTTCTACAGTGCCCATCTCTCCTTGCGCACTTGGCGCCCATCGGAGCTTGGCAAACCACTGGATGGACCAAGGCAAAGTTGCTTCTCCAACTGTCCATCTTATCGAGCCCCATACGCCTAGCAGGCCCAACCACTCTCACCCATGTCTGCATGCTCCGTGACGGACATCTGGACAAGATTTCGAACAAACGGCCTTGCAGGACATCTGCCAAACCATGTGACGCGCGCCTGTGCGGCCGCCCAAAAGAGCCGTGTCTTCGTGTCGCGTCTCATTCTCCTACTTCGGCAACACGACCAGCCGAGCTGGAGATACCACACAGAAAGCATCGACTGATTGTGGGCCATCGACATAGCCTCACTACCGCAAGTCTGTCTAGAATCATAATGCTGCCGTATCTCTAGCCCATCTTCCTTCTTGCTGCTCATCAGCGTTACGTTTTACGCGCTATTGGGAGCTATAGACGATTGTGAGAGTCGCAACGCAGCCATGGCACAAGGCGAGGGACAGGAGAATGAGAACGACAACGTATCCGTCACGTCCACCATTGATGAAAACGTCGACTCCGACGAGGAATTCCATCTCATAAAAATCCTGGCGGAGAGACTGATCGGAAAGGTGCCCATGTACCTCGTGGAGTGGGAAGGCTTCCCGCTGTCTAACGCAACTTGGGAGCCACTGGAACATTTCCAGCACGAGACAATCTCAGGCTGGGAGAAATTCAAGAGGGAGACGGGGAGACGTACGACTTTGGGGTTCAAGGTGCGCCATTGGAAAGCCGCCCTCAGTCAAGATGTCAAGGGGAAGCGTGCGCGTCATGAAGGTCGGAACCAGCAGCGCGCGGCCTTGGGGCTTCCGGAAACGGAATTCTATTGTCTGTTGAAGGATTATCTGGAGACTCTAGAGGGATCTCTGGAAGATTTCGAAGAGTCTGGCGACGACGAAAGCTCAAAGCCATCGCCCAACGACGATGAGCCGACGACTGACCACGGGAAAAACGGTGCGTCACAGGGTGTTCGCATCAGCGGTCCTACCATCTCCAAGACGGGCTTCGTCGCCGCTGTGCAGCCTCGGAATCACGAGAGCACGGAGGACCTACCACGCGCCGTGGAGCCGTTGGGGCGGAAAATAGGCGACAACTCGCGCCCCAAAAGCCCGATTACAACACCTGCATCATCGAGAAGAGAATCCAGGTCAGTCCAGAAAGCGGTATCCGATGAACATGGCAGCTCCACCTCGGCAGCGAGTGGGCGGACCTTTGCCCCCGCGACAGCAGCGCCGACATCGAAGCAGATACCTCACGCACGAACAGGGATGGCTGCCAGTGCTCAACGGACGATGACCCGGACCAAGGTTGCGGGTTCAGGCACCAATATCTTCGCTGGCGGCGAATCTCGAAAGAGAAGGCCAACGCTCCTCGACGTCGTGGCTGATTCGAGCAAGGAGCCGAAGCTGCTCAAACCACGCTACCAGAATCTCGTTCACAAGGGACGCCGGGACAGAGAAGGTGTCGTTCCCCCCATCCATCCCCCGGCCGAGCTCATGTCTCTGGATGGGAGCGAGGCTGCCCTTGTCCGCCGAAACTCTGCTCCGAATCATCTTCAGGATACCGTGCCAGCGAATGCCGGAGCCTCATCGGATCATCGAAACATTTCCGGAACTGAACCCGCTGCGAGTTCAACGGCCGCGCCTATATCTAATGGTGATCAGTCGAACCTTCGCAACGGTCAGCCGGACGCCACCCCAGGTTCCCAAGCTGGGAAGAACGCCAAGAAGAGGAAGCGGGCTGTCCACTGGGATATTGGCGTGAGGGACAGAGAGGGCTCGGACGAAAGTAGTCTCTTTATCAGTGAGAGCCCGCCTGCGATAGACATGGCCGAAGACACCTCATACTGGGCGGCAGCGGCTACCCTTCCCTTCACTCATACGCCAGATGCAGCGCCGTCGTCAAGCGAAGGCTTCAGCCGACTAGCATATCTGTCTATCTCCAAAGAGTGTGCATTTGGCACTGAGAAGTCACGTCCGACGAACCTGACCTTTACGGATTTGCCCGCCAACAGCGACATCCCGTGGCTTGTGGCGCTCAGAAATATGAGCCGGTTGATCTTCACACATTCTTGCACGGCAAATGACTTCATGACGCAGGTTTCCATTTTGCGCGAGAAACAGCTTTGTCAAGGCAACATATCCGAGTCGACGGATCGAGAAGCGACTGAGTCAATGTCCACTCGGCTCAAATTGGGCGGCCTGGGTCTTATTTGCCTCAGTCAACTCTGTTGTATTCTCATATTCCCCTCGGATTGCACGGATTGGAATGGCGAGAAAGTCGGATCGAGCACTGATTCGGCGGGCTGCTCGCTCAGCTACTCTATTTTTGAGCCAAATCCTTCATTTGCGACTTCCATGCTTGCTCCCCTCTCCTATGCAATGAAAAGCACTGGGCAGGACTCTGCCGCAACTTCAAAATTACCTGCCTTTGACCTGTTCCTCGGAGACGAGCACGACCAGCTCCTACCGCCGACTGCTCGGGTGTCGCCCAAGCACGCGTTCTTCCTGGCGTTTCCCCCGTCCGCTCGGGAAGAGGCATGCCTCGTAGCCCAGTGGCTGCGACTTTTGAACTCTGAGTGCGACATAAGGACTAGCTTACGGACAGGAGATTGGCATAGTTTTGTCAAGCTCGAGAGCGGCACTCTGATACTGCATGAAGATGCCATCTGGGTCACCCGCATGTTTCCGAGATTTGCCGACATCCTCCACGCCTCAAGCCGAAACTTTAGCTTCTGGCTTTTCCGGCGGTCACTTCTATCGATGCCGTTGCTGTCGAGCCTCGAACCTTCGACGTCCGACATTGCTGATGGAGAGCTGTGTCGCATATTTCGTCCCGGAACCGCCATCCTAGTCACCCCAAGCTTCCTCGTATCTCAACCAGCCCAAGCCTATAATTTCTTCAAGTGGTTTTTTCAAAATTTCTCCAGAAGTAGCCAGGAGTATCGCCGTGGCAGACTCGTGGTTTGCGCTGGCATCGAAGACTGGCTCTTTGATCTGGCAATTGAAAAGTCGAAGAAATTCGAAGAACAGGCGCATACGAAATTGAAGGCGCCAATGAAGGAGGGGATCGAAAAATCATACAAAACCTTGGGCCTAGTGCGACAGCTTCAGCTAGAGTCGGCTGACGATAGCGAGAGCCCTCTTGTATTCGCCCCCGAAGTCATAGACGGCAACGACGAGCAGAGTTTAGTGAACTGGTTTGGGTGGTGGACGACGACGAACTTGGTCCAGCTCCGAAAGTTCTTCGTCCTGGGCTCTAGCGACCAAAGTGCAGCGCGCCGGACCAGACTGGTTCGCATAGAGGACTTGCGAGCGTCACCCGTGGAGGAGCTGGATGCGGCTCCAAACGACCACAACAAAGCCCACGGCTCAGATGAGCAGTATGGCGCACCTCGACTGGCCTTGAGCGTCGAGGGAGGCCCTATACGCGATGTACTCGAGAGGATTGAGATGTCGATGTCAAAGCCAATGACGCTGTACAGCTTCCCCGTCTCATACTGGGACGCGAATATGCCTGTCCACTTCAACGACATCACTTCAACGTTTGAGTCTTACGGGCATTGGTTTTCTTCCTTTGCGGACCATATGGGCGGCGGCATCAATACGTATGCCGGCCTGTTCTATACAATTGACGGGGATTGGGATTGCACCAAATATCCCAAGGGTATCAGAGCCGCCCGTCGACGGCCGTGGCTTGCCTTTTTTCGCCCCGCCAAACCGCACATTCAGCCGTGGCGATCTGCAGAAGTTCTCATATGGGACTATGTCACTCGAGAGAAGTACTCGGGAGACGCGGTGGTGTACGTCAACGATCTCATGGAGGCTCAGCGGGAACTCATCAAACTTGTCAAGGAGCAGAGTGAAAGGCTTTTTAAGCTTCCCCTGGGGCAAGTGTGGCTCGGCGGTCTGTCAGCTAACGGTTCAGGGTCGGATTTTACCCACCCACTCGACATCACGTTAGATTGGTTGGATAAACTTCAGCGAGATATTAGGTATTGGCTCCCTGCACCGGAGAAGTACTTGCCAAAAAGAGGTTGGAAGCTCGTGAGCCCTGGACAGGCGCCGACCAAGCCAACAAGTCGAGGCCAAGGGGACGCAATGGACTTGGACATGGACGGGGACCAGTCACGGGGTAGCTCGCCAGGAGCGGAGAAAATCGTCTTCCATCCGCCGTTGATGGAGGGTCAAAAGGCTCCTCTTAGATCCCGCAACGTTTTACACGATTGGGCAGAGAGGGAGCGGAGCCGGGGGGGCCGAGGCCAGGCGGAGTTCACATTTGCGCCGACCATGGAGTGGTATGAGCAGCAGCTGCAGCACGGAAGGGGTTTCCATCATATCAAGGTCATGTGTTGGGAAACACTCTTTGCTCGCTACAGTATTGACGACCCTAAGGGGGTCCGAAAATGAGGCTCCGGAGAGAGGGAGTAGGAGGCCTTTGGAAGGGCCAAGCGTTTGCACTTGGGGTGTTAGAGTCGTTCTGTAGCGATACACTATATCACAAATGATGAATATCTTTACAAGGATGAGTCTCCGCGAAGAATGACTCGCTGCGGTAGATTGCGTCTTCCCCCGCCCGTGGCCCCATGTCGGCCCTAAACAACCTTGGATACGTCGAATGCACACGGGCTCCTATCTGGTCAAGGTAGGGAAGCTTCGTGTGCTCAATAAAACACCCTTTACTCTCCTTATGTTGTCCCTGACCTTGCGAATCTCGTCCTCGGGCTCAGTCTTCTTCGCGCTGCCATACATGTCGTACCCGCCCACAAATTGGGTCTGGCCACTGTACGTCATGCCATCGAGGTCGTCGCGGAATACATCGAGCAGCGTCCTGATATCGTCCATATCCTCGCTCTGCGTGCGGAACTGGTCCTTGAGGCCGGAAAGTGTCTTTGTCAGCGTCGAAAGCCGGTCGGCCTGACGCTTGGACTCGGCCTCGGTGGCGGCAGCCTTGGACAGGGGCGCCGCGGCGTCGGGAGTCGGGGGGGGGGACGTCTGCGTGCCCATGTCGCGGTGAAACATCTCGGTGGGATCCTCGGCGTCGCTGGCGTCGTCGGCGTGGGCCGACGGGGGCCTGACGCTGTATGGTATCTCGGAAACAGTCGTCTCGAGCTTGGAGACGAGGGACTCGAGTTTCGTGGACGAGGTGCCGTAAAGGTCTGAGCGTGCCTCGGTTAGGCTCTCGACCATGGGGGCGACGCCGAACTTGCTCGTGCCGTACAGAAGGGTGGAGAGGCCGGCGAAACCGTAGAGGGTGGCGAGGAGGCCGTTGGTCGTGACCAGAGGAGGTGGACGTTGAGGCTTGGCGAGAAACTCGGGGTATGTGACAATGGGAGGTCGGTCGCCGGAGGCGAAGGGCATTGTGGAGGTTTGGGCGGATTCTTGTTGTGTCGTCGTTTCATCGATATCGGGCTTCTCATCATGCTTCACATCGTGCTTCAGTAGAGCTGTTAGTTCCCGTGCAAGACGATCGAGCGTGGGGAGCGAGGCGCACCTCGGACGCCTTTGGCAGGGCTTCTGTTTCTCCGAGAAGCTTCTGAATGCCGCCATCGTCTATCCCCTTTGTCCTCAGAAAGTCCACCTTCTTGTCCCGCGAGGCCGTCTTGATGTCGTCGTCGTCGAGGAAGCGCCGTGCCAGCTCGAGCTGGTTCTGCGACTGGGCGTCGTCAGTGGCCTCGGCGCCGTCCTGCTCGCTGCGCTGCTGCCACGTGGGAATGCCGGCCGACGCCGGCTTGTCTTGAGGGTCGCCCATGGTGACTGATGTTCACATCATGCGGCAAGCGGGAATGCGACGAGCTGGGCGCATCAATAAGTCGGCTGGGTAGAGGTGGAGGGAGGGTTGGGCGGCTAAGGTCCGGAGGTGACGACGGGAGATGCCTCGGCAAACAGAGCCGCGCGAACCTGGGGGAACGGGCCCGAGTTGTCACAGGCGCCTGTACAGGTACTTAGGTGGACCGATGCGGGTCGGGCGCCGATTGCAGGCGCTGCAATTGGCATTTACTTGCTACACGTTGATGCTGTGAGCGATGTTCATGAGCACACGTGATGCCCTTGCTCTTTAGTGTCGATATGGTTGGTCGTTTGTGACAGATGAGCGTCGTAGACCGCGGTCATGGACGTTGACTCCCTTATTTGACACTGGGCGGGCCATTCACTGCTGGCGGAGCATCGCAGCCATGGATACCACTGCTGAGTCCACTGAATCGCAAAAGTGGGTCCCTGACCGCAGCGATCGCGCTGCACCAGAACCTCCGAAAAGTGCCACTCCGCGATCCGGAATCGGTACATGCAAGACGCCTGCTCATCCCAAGAGAAGCGGCCCGTGATACTCGCCGGACGAACACTCAGCTCAGGACACGACCTCTTCCGTGTGACGCTCCCCGTCTCCAGCGAAGTCGCCAAGGGCAGCAAGCTGGCAGCGGACTGTCGCCTGACGCACGTCGCGAAGCAACGCATCCATCAGAATAAAGGGTCAAGCCTTGCGCCAACCAGACGACCGTCGTCGCATTCTCGCCGAGCAGCGCATCGCAAGGCGCGTCACGGCCAGAATCTTGGCCGTCGAGAGCTGCTCCTGGTCTCCTGCAGCGTGCCGCGACCGCGGACGCCTCCCGTCGGGATTACTGGTTGAGGCAATCACCGCCACAAACCGCCCAGGCGCGGCGCATACTTTGGCTCATCTCGCGCGCCGGGAGTCGTCATACGACACGGGACCTGGTGAATCGCGATCCGCTGACAGGTAAGCCATGATTCGTTCTCACTTTGTCACTGTCTCCCGCCGCTTCGCTGTGATCCTCGCCCCTGATCCGCATCCCTTGCGCCCATCCCTTGTGCCTCCTCCCATTCATCAGAAAGTCACGCAGAGGCATCGCCAGCACCACGTCTTCATAAATGCCCTCTGGTCGCCTCATGATCGAGCGACATTGCGTCGTCGGCGACGGGCGCGCAAGTCCTCGAGGGTGAGCGCGGAGCCGCAGGTGAAGACGCCGGGCGGTGACAGGACCAAGCGAGATACGTGCATTGCGGTCGTGGTTGCGCAACATCCACGTGTTACCTGGATTGCCGTCCGGGCGACCAATTATCTTGGGAGACTCGGGACGGCAGTGCCGCTCGGCTCCAAGCCTTGGCCCCCTTGTCCCGTGAGCGCCGAGTTAAACTCAACCTCGTCTCATCACACCTGGCCAGGGCAAACACAAGCAACTGCATCCTCTCATTTGCCCAGCCCCATCACCACCACCTCGCCCGCCTGCCTCAGCCTCGGCATTCGTATCCCGTTTTCCCACTGCCTTGCGTTGAATCGCGCCTCGCACCGGCGGCCAAGGCTCCGCAAGCGCGGACTGGGACCATGGCCTCACGACCCCGCCGCTCCGCCGCCACCAAGGCGAGCGAGTCGATTTCTGTTCATGCCAAATGGGCTGACGCCAGTGACAAGAGCGAGCGAAACATCATGGCCTCGCGACGATCTGGCCGCGCGTCCGGCGCCTCGACAGTGCGCGACGTGCCCTCATCACCCAGCGACTCGCACATCAGCGTCAACGTGAAGACATCGTCGTCTAAATCGCGCCAGCCTGCTCGGGGGAGCGCCCGTCGCGCCGAAGCGTTTGACGGAGGTGCGATTGTGACGGGCACACGGAATCGCGGAGGCAGAAAGAACTACGTGATCGACTCAAGCCCCGACGATGACGACGACGACGACGAGGCGGAGATTGACGATGTCGAAGACGACGACATGGACGACGACTTGGATGCAGAAGGCGAGGATATGGAAGTCGACGCAGAGGGAGAAGACGTCGACGCCGAGGGCGAAGAAGACGCAGAGGGAGACATTGACATGGGCGTTCCCGTGCGTCCTACCGCAACCACCATCAGAGTATCGCAACCATCATCGTCTCGGGCTGCTGCGAGGGCCGCTGCATCCAAGATCGAAGCAGCAGACGACGACGACGACGAGGAAGACGATGATGATGATGACGACGACGACGACCTCAGTGACCCTGGCGAAAGTGATGAGGGTGGTGACCAAACATTGGGTTTTGGGGACGACACCATGGCAGATGAAGAAGAAGTGGAGGACGAGGATGCTGAAGGCGAGGAGATTGAAGTCGCTGGAGATGACGATGTGGAACTGGACGTAGAGGGAGACGACGCCGCCGCAGGGGTCGAGCTTGACAGCGACGAAGATGGCAGTCGGGCCGCCACCCCAGATCTCAACAAGATGACCAAGCGCCAGCGGGCGCGTTTCGAGGACGAGCCGCAGGAGTACATGAAGCTTTCCGATGGTAAGTCTGCCACGCCCTCCAGCACAGCGACGAACTCGATGCTGACGATGAATGCAGAGGTGCAGGTCAAGAAGCACTTTACAGCCGAGGAGCTCTCCATGCGGCGACAGGAGATGGCCCGCCGACGGCGCAACCTCAGCGACAAACGGACTGAAGAAGTCAAGGTATGTGCTCGAGTCGCAGATTCCACCAGCCACTCTCTAACCAGCCCGGGCTACAGATGGAAACCATCAACAAGCTGCTCAAAAAGCAAGCGCCCAAGATCAACCGCAAGGCGGCACGCGCCGGCAGTGTCGACGAAGATGGGCTAAGGGCAAACCCCATCTTCATCCGCTGGATTAGCACCAAGGATGGCGCGCAGGTGTCCGTACCGCAGGAGATACTATCAGGGCCAGCGGGCAGGGTGTTCGCCAAGGCTGGACTGGCCCCTGGGAAGATGGTGCAAGAGGTTGCTTGAGGGATCGCCCCAACGGGATCGATGACACACATTGTATAGTACTTGTCGAACAGTGGACCCAGGGAAACAATTCATGTGGCGCCTACTGCTTGAGCTCTGTTCCTCTTCGATTTAAACCTTGGCTGATGCAGTTGGCTAACTATCTCTACATGTAGCGCAACATGCTCTGCGACACAGTTGTGAGTGGCAGCTGGCGATGAAGCAACCCGGGACTACATTAAGAACAGGAACCTTGTTTGAGACGGTTTATCAAGGCAGTTGCTCAGCAGGTGCATTCATCGGCTCGGAGGAATTCTTCGTGAGCCCCCCACGCAGGCGAGCTGTGAAACGCAGCGTGGCAGCTTGCCCTAATGGAGAAGCCCTGAACAGCAACGCAGCATCCACGCCGTGCTGGTTTCTGCGCCAGAAGTCTCCTACTTTCAGAGCAGCGAAGATGTATGCGAGCTTCACGGGATCGAAAGGCCACGACCACTTGTCGTCCCAACGCGCAGGAAGTGCCGCCGGGATTCCACGACTCTGGCGGCGGAGGAGCGCGAGACGTATAGTTGCAGTAGCCCTCTGCAGCCCGTGATATTGGTCGTGGAAGAAGCAGCGAAGTTCCGGCTGCATAAGCCGGAGTACGGGAATGCTCGTGATGCAGCAAACTTGGGCTGTCAACTCTGCTCTTGGTGTTCGTGCCAGGAACCCCCACGAACACTGCTCCGCCGGCCCGCTCGGCGCACACTTTTGTTCGAGCAAGTCGTTGTTCTTATGCAAAACCGAGCTCTCTGCCAGCCGGCATGCTGCATGTGTTTCTTGTTTCCCGCTTCACGTCGTCATCAAGCGCGCACCAGCCAAGTCTTGCAACTCTTCTCGGCCGAATCTTTGACCAGTCAACATGATAAAAGTCGTTGTGCCAGCCTGCTTGCTCTTCACTCTCCTTTGCTTGACGACTTCTCGGTGCCTGCGCCGGAAAAAGCTGAACGACTATCTGACGCCATCGCCACCATCTGCCGTCACGATGGAGCGCGCCGACGCTACCACAAACATGAGCGTCGGAGAAGCTTCTGTCGCTTCCAGCAAATCCATACTGTTCTGGGATGATCACATCACTCCGGCGAGCACGCCCGTCATCTTCACAGACGCAAACTTCCAGCAGCTCATGGCCATGGACAATCTCGTCGACGTCGCCATGTCTGCGTTGGAGAATGATGACCTTGTTCCTACCCTGCCCAATTTCCAGCCACCCTCAGGTCTTGAGCTCACCGAAGAGGACTTTGAGCGCTACTTTAACATGGACGGTGAGGAGAGCATGGCTGAGCCTGCGAACCGACCGTTTCCTACCACACTCGCGGCAACGTCTATGCAGCTCGCGACGCTGGCCACCACCCAAGCCACGAAGTGTCCTGCAGTGGTTAGCCAGGTGCACAAGGCCGTGGGTAGCAACCTTGTAGCCACGAACTTCGATTTGTGCGCGCTCCCACGCAAGGTCTCTAGCGACAAGGCGATTCGACGTCGAGTCTCGGCCGCCAACAGGGATGCTGGGAAGCATGCCGCCCCCGTCGCCAGCCGCAAGCCTCAGCGAGTACGCAAGAAGGGGAAAGGCAAGACCGCGACGTTTACCCTTACAGGGAAGACGGTGGAGAGGATCTTCAACGGGACGACTCTGACTTCGTACCACTGCTCAGACGGCGTCATACGGATCTTAGCAGAGGAGGCCCTGGAGGAAGCCAAAACTCGCACCGCGGCGGCAAAGGATATCCATGTTGTCGTCGAACCGCAGCCCGTCTTGTCATCAAAGAAGAAGAGAATGACGCCGTTGGCTAGCGCCCAAGGGACGAGTGCGAAGCGACCCAAGGCGCCTCACTCTGCGGATCCCGGGGGCGAGAATATCCCTGGGACGGCAGGAGGCGCGGCAGTGTGAGATTCGGGAAAGGGGGAGAGCCGGACGAAGAGAGTCAGAGCCTGCGGTCCTTTCTGATGGTAGGATTAGGCCGGGCGTTAGTGTGGAGAAGGATTCGAAAGGCCATGGTGGAGGTGAGCATGATAAGCAGAGATCATGGTGAAGAAAAGGAGACGCAAGATATGGAGGGAAGACGTAAATAGAAGCTGCCTGCCTTCCTCTGATGCATGGTCTCCAATAGAAGCACTTTCGTGTGCTCGACGCCTACAGGTGGAGATTTCGGGCAATCTATGGGCAAGATGATCATTTGTCTCCAGCGATGTGACACTTGCTCAAAAGCACCCAGGACAAGTCATCGACACTGTTACTTTGGATGACGATCTTGTCAAACGTCCAAAGCCTCTGCTCCCACGCAAGCCGCTAGAGCGTTTTCATGAATGTTGGGGGCTCTTGAAGTGCATAAAATTACAATGTGCTGAAGATGACTTCAAAGCCACAGCAGTTCCTCATGTCGACATCTTTGTTGGGCCACTCCTCAATTTTGTCGTCATACTTGAGTTCCGTAGTGCTTTATAGAGCATCGACTTTCTGTGGAGGGGATTCTGCTGATACATGTACTCTTGATTCTGCCAACACCCGTTGTCGCGTTGGTGCAACTCGCAGCTACTGAGCCGTCAGTGTGTGTACCACGCCGTACATGAGGTACGCTCCACTGCTACAACGGGACCGCCACACTGGGCTGTTGTTACAAGCAAGTCTGTAAACACTTCGGCAGTTTGCAGGGTGGGATGCGGAAAAGCTGCGAGGACCCGGCCACCGGCTAATAGAACAATACCGACAGGGAACGGCGGTAGCTCGGAAAGCAACCAGTATAGGCTCGGATTGCTGCCGTCTGGTCGTCGAGTCGGAGCTTTTTGGCATGTCTCTGATCGTGATCAATGATGGCTGATTGTTGTAGGGTAAGAGAACCTTTGACACCAGTGAGAATGCCCGAAGTTACATGTACCTCTCCCGAAACCCCTCCTTGGCGCTCAAGAAAGTTCTATTGCCAATAAGACTTCAATGTCAATCTGCAGGGAGCAAAGAGTTTCTCAAGGCCAAGTTCGATTGTCCCCACTCCTTTGCCTGGACGTCACGCCCGAAGATGAAGACGAACCAGAAATTTCACAGATGTGCCCTTGGTACCTCAACTATGCCATAAAGCAGAGTGGCCAGTTCACCCACCAGTTCAAACCTGGCATGACACACGAGATACTTCGGGGTTTAAAGCTAGATAGACTCGCGGCTTGGGATGCGTATACTGAAATCGAACTCGTTTCAGCTGTCTAACAAGCTCATGGTCCATGAGGTGAGAACTGACACAGTTGCACGTCTGTAATGCAGAATTGCCCTAAGAGAAAAGCTATCGGATACACGACGAGCCGGATCCACAGACGACATTGGAGGGTTTTCGGGCTGTGGTAGGTTTTCTATGGAAGACTTACCGGCGTTTCTGTGTGGCGACTTTTCTTATCTGCGCTCGGTAGATAACTTGCGATAGTTCTTTCAGCCTACATGTAGTAATGCTGAAGAAGGATTTTCGGGCTATGGTAGGTTTTGGGGGGTATGCCCTTCTTTGAAATTTCAAGGCGAAGAGGCAAACACTAGCATTACTATATGTAGGCTGAAAGAACTGTCGCAAGTTATCTACTGAGCGTAGACAAGAAAAGTCGCCACACAGAAACGCCGATAAGTCTTCCGTAGCACGTTGTAATCTTCTTGCATAAACTCTGACGCCGTGTCTCAGATACTTTCGCCCTGCTTGCGGCTGTCTCTGGACTGATAGATGCAGGTGGTAGGGTGGAACAAGATGGTAAATTTACAAGAAACGCAGGGCAAGCGACAAAAAGGAGTATTTTAATTCCCGGCGAGAACGGCGGGCCGGCGCCAGTGCCTGCCGCGGTAAAGAAACGAGCCTTGCAATTCGATGCCGTAAGCCTGAAGGGACAATCGACTTTTTGACACCATTTTAATAGTTCAATAGTTGGGGTTCGACGACTTCCTCGTCTATAGGATCCCTTATTGTATTTTAAAATTTTCTTAAAGTATTTGTAAATTAAGACGCGTATTCGTGGTATCTCTCTAGTGGGATTCCGTCTATTACTCGACGTATGTCTGTACATGGCAATGTCTCCTTCTGCGTCGAGGCGGCGGCAGGCCAAGGAAGAATAAGCTCAAAATAAGAGGGGCCCGTTACCTTCTTGATCATCTCCCATATAGACCATTCACGTGCTATATATTCGTGGGCACACCACGGGTCATTAATTCTCAACTCAAGTCTCAGCCACTCAAGTCCTTCCATGGCCGCGAGAGCCTCCCAAATGGCTACCCAGAGTATCTCATTTTCACCAGTATTCTTGTTCTTCAAGAAGAGAGGGTTACGGAGGGTCCAGTGGAGGTGAGCCGGGGGCGGCCTTTCTGTAATACATGCATACCTAATGTGGTACTGCCTTTACTGCTCACAGTCCAATGTTTGGCGGCGGAGCTGTTACGACCAACACATGCATGCATGGCTACGGTTACAGGCAAAGTCACGTGGAACTTCGTTCTACTCTCTTTACTCAATTTTGGTTGCTCCAATAGCGATGCAGAGCCCCGTTTGCTTGCTGGCTGGGTTGGTAACCAATGGTCCAACTCTCTCTCAGCCCCCCCCCCCCCCTCACCGGCCACAATGGAGCCTCGAGGGCCGTG
>JALHBZ010000095.1:170681-183340 GCA_024340015.1 Tolypocladium ovalisporum
CAGGCGAAGGCAAAGAAACGGATCCGAGCGAACAGCGTCACCAGTCACCAGTCACCAGTCACCACCATCTCCGTCTTCGCGTGGGCGCCCAGTGCCAGCGTGACGACGGCCATGTCGCCGCCACTCTACGTTAGCGCCAGCCTCGAGGCCGCATCGTCCGGCAGCCGCGCCAGCAGCAGGGGCCGAGCACGACGGCCAGCTCCTCTGGTGCCGGGCCGCGGTGGTGGTGGCGATGGTGGCCTCGACGACGACGACGACGACAACGACGACGACAACATCACCACCGCCGCCGCCCTCGCCGACTCTGACGGGCAGCAGCACGAGCCTCGACGAGCCGTCCCGCAAGGCGCCGCCGCCCAAGACCTCGCCCAAGACGCTGCGGCGGTCCGGAACGACGCCAGCGCGCGTAAGTAGAGCTTCGTCTTTGCCCTCCCTTGTCTTGCATTTGCCTTGCGCTGTCTCACTCTTGTCTCGACGCTGCTGCTCGCGCCCATGCATTCCTCGCAGCCTCGCACGGACTGACTGCGCGGCGCACTTGCCAGCCGTAATGTCGGTCACGCTGCGCCGTGCTGCTGCTGCTGCTGTTGCTGGCGTGACGCTGTGCTGCAGCTGTCCCATCTTGTCCCGCCCTCGCATCTTCCCCGCTGTCGTCGTCGTCGTCGTCGTCGTCGTCGTCGTCGTCCTCTTCTTGCTCGTTTCCTTCTCCGACTTGCTTCCTCGACGTCAACACCTCATCGTTCTCGTCCTTTGTCCCGCCTTTGGATCGCAATCTTGTCATCTCGGGGTCCTGCAAGCGCAGAAAGGCCAGCGGCTGGTCCGTCGGCCATTCGTTGGTGGTGGACCAAGGCGCGACGACCGCGGTGAACCGAGACACGAGATCGGCACGAGCCCATGAGCTCTTTGCGCCGACAACCTCACACAGCTGCATCGCGATCCATACCTCTGCCACCACCGTGGTTCGTTGTCCCAAGTTCTTCTAAAGCTGCCAGCCTCCCCGGCGTTTCACTGCATCACCCATATCGTCATACTTTGCTTCTAATACGCTCTTTGCTGCAATCACCCGGTCGCTCGCTTCAATTGTTCTTGCGCAACGCTCCGAATCAAGTGCCTGCTTTACTGACATTGTTGGGCCCATGTTAGCGCGCGCTTTCAGAGAAATCACAGCTCCCGCTGTGAAGCTGAAGCGTTTCTTGGCTCGGGACGACGAAGCTGCAAGTACTCCCTCGCAAACCACCCAGCCGCAGGCCGCTGCCTCGCCCGGCATGATCTTCTCCGACTTCTACAAGAGCCCGCGCTCTCCGTTGGCCAAGCTGCGCCATCACCACCCCGAGGTCGCGGCCACGCAGCTCCCGACTCAGCTGCCCACGGCGACCCCAGACTGGGCCGGCGCCGAGTATGCCGACCTTCTAAGCAAGGATAAGGCCAAGCAAAAGGAAGCTGTCAAGCGCTACTTGGCTGACAAGGTCCATGTTGATTGGGACTTTCCGTGGCCACCGCAGACTCAGATCCCCGCGGTTCAAGCTTCAACCCAAGACGAGGAGAGCCAGATAGGCACCGCTGACCACAAAGGGGGAGCTACGTCTCCGGCCAAACAAGTACAAGACGAGACTCGCGACGACGAGGGCTACCAAGTAGACGACGGGTCCGAGTTAGAGGAGCCTCCATCAGACGATGGGCAGGCAGATGATGATTTAGACGACGATGCGGTGTCCATCTATAGCGTTGTCTCGGAGGATGCCCTGCACTACCGCCCTCGAACAGAATGGACGTCTGACCTTTCGGACGACGATACCTCTGCGACGTTGTCTCCCTTCCGATTCGATCTGCCGAGCTCTGGTCCACACACTGCCAAAGCCGCTGCGGTGGAAAGGCAAGCCCGTCGTCGGAGGGCGCTGCGCGACGAGATGGCCTCCAATGACGGCCTAGCCTGCTTTGAGGCACGTCGCGATGCTTGGACTGGCGCAAGGACCGTCCGCGTCCGCAGCAAGCCTGCATCGCCCGCCCCGACGTCTCCGCGATCTCCTCGACGATTCTTCTTCCGCCGCTCCATGTCGGAGTCACCACCTGACTCGCTGCCTGTTGCCACGGCGCACAACGCAGATGCTTCAGCGACCATGTCTGACGCATCCTCGCTCGCCAAGGATACCCATGGCAGGGACCTGAAGAGACAGCAGACGCAAGGCTCGGCCGTGTCGGACACGGCCGAGCCGCGAACATACCCCGTGGAGACGCTGGTGCCGATCGGCCAGCCACTCCTGCCACCAAACAACCCATTACGGGCGTCCATCACCCCCGCCGTCTACCTCAGCCTTTACGACAAAGTCATATTGAACAACCTCCAACCTGCGTGCCCGGTAAACCTCTCTGATATGCTGCGTTCTTGCGTGGCCGGCTGGAAGCGGGACGGCGAGTGGCCTCCTCGCTCTACCGCCATGGATCCCGTCATGGCCATGCGTAGGAAGAAGAAGGCAGCGACGGCGGGGAACGAGAACAGCGGCAACGTCGCCAGACGCATGAGCTTCGGGCTGCTGGGTCGCGACAAGGACGACGAGGCTCGAGCGGGCAAGGGCATCCGACGGAGCCTCCAGCGGGCTTTGGGCATCGGCGTCGTACCTGGCAACCCGGACGCGGACGCCGTCGAGGGCGAGAAGCCGAGGGATGTGTGAGGCACACCTTGCAGTACCAGTTGTGGCATTGATTGTTTCCCAGCACGGTTCATGGACCTGCATGGTGCGGCATTTCGGATCGGGGCGTCGGGGACTGGACGTTTCTGCATCACCGTTTCGAAGCACGTGGGTAGCATCGGGTGTTGGGGGAGGAGGGTTGGTCACTTGGGGTTTCGGACTTGCATATACCCGCGCACGCGGAGGGGGAACGCCTCTTGAGTCTTTTGTACGTGTATCGTATATACCCATGAACGGAAACTTTGGGCGTCGGGGCTTGAAGCCGAGGTTCGTTAATTGCACTACTAATTCAATGCATTACTGTTTCAAAGAGGCAGGGGACTCTCTGTTCAAGTGGACACACCTTCAAGGTACTAAGGAAACAAAGCGACTTGCATTTCTTCATAAACAACGTCAAGTTCAACGTCAAGGATGCTCTACATGTCCACGCACTCCGTCTACTACTCGGCGTCAAGCAGCAAGGCCTGCGGGTCCCGGACCAAAAACGACGCAACGTCCGCTAGCTCGTCGAGCAAGCCCTTGGCATACTCGGCCCAGCTCTCCACCGTCACCACCTCGAGCGTCATGCGGTCGCCGTCGACGAAGGCCTGGATCTTCCACTCGCGCAGGGGCTCCTGGTGCGGGTACACCGTCTCCATGCGGCCGCTGGCGGCGGCAAAGGGCAGCGTCTCGACGTGGGCCACGTCCTGGTGGACGACCGAGTCGAACCAGTCGGGCGTCGTGGCCGGGTCCCAGTCGACGCAGCGGGCCAGCACCTCGCTCAGGCCCACGGCCTCGTGGGCGGCCGACGCGACGTGCTGCAGCTGCACGTGGGCGAGCAGGTCGGCCACGGTCCAGCCGGCCTCGAAGCGCACGCGTACGGGCACGTACTGCCAGCAGGGGCCCGTGACGGCGTCGGCGCCGGGAAAGTCGATGTTGCGCCCGCTGACGACCTCGCCGAAGACGACGTCGCGCAGGGCGAGGCGGCGCGCGAGGCACAGCGCCCACGCGGCCGTCGGGAGCGTCGCGACGGTGACGTCCCGCGGGCGCGACGATATGTCGACCGTCTTCTCGACGGCAAAGTGGTTGCTGCGCAGGACAGGAACCCCCTCGGGCTTGAGCACCGTCAGGGCCGAGCCGGCGAGCAGCTCGCGCCAGTAGGCTTCGCTGGCTGGCACGCTCGTCGTCAGGACGTGGCCGACGTAGGCGGAGAAGGGGACGCTCTCCGGCACGGGCTTGTCCTCGTACAGGGCGGAGAGCTGGCGCAGCAGGATGGGCAGGCAGATCTCGTCGTACTGCGCGTGCGAGAGGCGGAACACGAGGCACGACTGCTCGCCGCCGCCGGCCTCGACGAGGAACCACTTGACAAAGGCCGACCCGTGCGGCATGCTCGTCGAGACGTCGAGCTCGCACAGCTGGTGCGCAAAGGCGGCTACGCTGCTGCCCGCGTCGAGGGAGTACTCGACGAACGCGGCGCGCAGGTCGTCGACCACGACGGCGTACCCCTGATCAGCGTGCTGCACGAAGACGGTGCGCAGAATCTCGTTGCGCGCCACGAGCGCGTGGCAGGCGGCAATGAGACGAGGCTTGTCGACGGCGGCGTCAAAGTAGGCGAGCTCGTAGCGCGCCGAGAAGCGCGGCGTCTGCGTCGTGCCCCGGACGGCGACCTGCTGCAAGGGGCGCGTGGGCAGGACGTTGGAGACGGTCCAGTCCCGGTCGGCGAGCTGCGGCCGCACGACGCTTTCGACAAAGTCGCTGCTGTCCTTGATGCCGGTTAGGAGCGCAAAGGGGGGAATGCGCTCCGCCTGGTTCTTTGCCATGTCGGCGGCGTCCTCCTCTTCCATGACGCTGGCCATGTCGTACAGAGAGCGTTTCTGGAACATCTGCATCACCGTCAGCCGCACACCCTCGAGGCGCGCCTCGGAGACGAGCTTCATGGCGGCGATGGAGTCGCCCCCCAGCAGGAAGAAGCTGTCGTTGAGAGCAATGTCGTCCTCGACAATGTGCAGCACGCGGCTCCAGAGCTTGCGCAGCTTGCGCTGGCGGCGCGAGGTGGCGGATACGCGCTTCGCGGAGGCTTGAGATGCGCTCAAAGTGCCGTTTTGCAGGGGCTTGGCGAGGGCTTGGACGAGCTGGATGGAGCCTTCAGAGTTGAACTTGGCGAGCTTGCCGGTCTTGTAGAGGTTGCCTTGTGCGGTGTCGACGTTGAGCTTGCTGAGCCAGGCAGCTTCTATGATGGATGGTAATTGCAGCTCACTGGGTGTTTGGACGATGAGCTCGCCCACGGCGCACTCTGGCAACAGGCGATTGGCATCTCTGGAGTCAACTATGTATGCCGCTGACGCCTCATCGTACTCTTTCAGAACAGCATCGCCCCCGGTGGTAGCGACGCACTCCCTTAGCCCGGCATAGTCATTCTCCGTCAAGCACGAAATGTCTCCCAGTCGTCCCGTTGTCCGCTCGCAGAGCGCCTGTGCGACGCCCCTGAACTGCTCCAGCACGCGCCGCATCGTCGACGAGGCTACGGTTCTGGAGTCGAAGCTGGCCATGACGAGGAAGCCCCGGGGATCGATGGAGCAGACGAGCATGAGCGCGTACGTGTTGAACTTGAGGGCCTCCTGCGCTGCCTCGGCATCGCCGGCTGGGACGAGCCTGTTGGCTGGCAAATTGTCGTCGTCCTGAGCGACTCCCTCTTCTTCGCTGGGGTGCAGCACCAGGCCCGTCCGCAGCTCACACGCCTCGAGGGCGTCGGGGCTCAGCCGGCGGATGTGCTGCAGGCCAAAGTGCTCGTGCGGAATCTGCGCGACCGTCTGCTCCTGGATGGCCTGGAGATACTCGGCGATGGGAGTCTCGCAATCAGCCAGCACCCGCACGGGGACCGTCGTGATCATGGGGCCCTCAATCTCCTCGGCGCCGACGACGGGCGCGTTGCGGCCAGTCAGCGTCTCGCCAAAGACGACATCGTCACTGCCGGTGTACTGCGCCGCAACAAGCGCCCAGGCCGCGCGGATGACGGTCGCCACGGTGGCATTGGAGGCCGGGAGACGCTCGAGAGGCGTGTAAATCTCCAGCAGCGAGTCGGCCTGCGTCTGGTAGCCTGCGAAAGGCAACGCCGGGAACTGAGGCCCATTGGCGCCGTGTAGTTGGTCTCGCCAATACGCCTCCGAGTCGGTTCTGTCGATGCTAGCGAGGTATTTGATGAAGTGCTTGAACTCGGCTGGACGGGAGAGCGTCTGGTCGTTGTACGCCTTGTTCACACGGTCTACGACCAAGGGCATGGACCAGCCGTCGTACAGGGCGTGGTGCATCGTCAGCACGAAGCTGGCTTTGCCTGTGACTGCGTCGTCGACGACGGCGTACCGAACGAGCGACTTGCCGAGGTCCATGGCCTCGTTTCTATCGGCGACGAGATACTCGTCGAGCTTCGACCCCGAGTACCAGCTCAGCTTACCCTTGACGACGACTTGCATGAGACCTCGTCCGGAAACTTGCACAATTCTCGTCCGGAGTATGGGGCAGTCTTGCTGAGCAATGTCAAAGGCAGCAATGAGCCGCCTGGCTGTGGCGACGTCTGCCAGCCCTACAACGCGCTGGGCCACATATGCTTCTTTGACTTTGGCCGACAACGCCATCAGAGCCTCTTGCAAGGGCGTGCAGGGGTAGATGTCCTCTACGATGTCGGGATTGATGTCACAGAGAGCAGCCGTCTCCTTCCGGGCGGCGTCCACGTCCCACTCTTTGTCCAGCAAGGAGAACAGCGCAATATCCTCGTGAGAAGTCTCCGAAATACTGATGACCTTGGCCGCCATCGTGTCGAGCGTCGGGCTGGTAAAGATGTCCGCAACGGTGAGTGACAGACCCTCGTCTCTGGCCGCCGCCACGAGCCGCATGGCCCGCAGCGAGTCTCCACCTACGGCAAAGAAGTTGCTGTTCCTGTACACCTTGATATCTTGCCCGAGGACTTTGTTCCACGCCCGCTGCATCTGCTTCTCCTGGTCCGTCTCCGGCTCCTCCTCCTGGCCATCACCAGCCCCTGCGCCGGCGAGTCTCTCTCGCGGCATGGACGTTCCAATCTCGCGCAGCTTCTTGCGATCCGTCTTGCCCGAGACCAGTGAAGGTGTTGTTTTGAGTGTGACGAAAGCGGCAGGGACCATGTATCTCGGCACCCTGGCCCCCATCGCCGTGTCGATTGCAGTCAGGGCAGAGGCCAGTTCTGCAGACGGCTCTGCGAACATGTTGCCATCTTCGGAAGTAGAAGCTGGAGGGTTTTCCGAGATGAAGGCAACCAGAGTCGCCACACCGCTCTCGTGCTTGATTACCTCGGCGGTGACTTTGACGCCGGATGGCAAGCAGCTCCGCAAATGGTGCTCAACCTCGGTGAGCTCGACTCGCTGGCCGCGGAGCTTGACCTGCTGGTCCTTTCTGCCGACGAATTCGATAGATCCGGAACCGTTGTCCTCGTACTTGACGAGATCGCCAGTCTTGTACAGACGACCCTTTCGGCCTGAGACGGCCCCATGTCCCGCGGTGAGCCACATGGGGTCCTCGATGAAAACGTCGGCCGTCTTTTCTGGCTCGCCGAGATATCCGGTACCCACTACTGGTCCTTCTATAAGAAGCTCGCCGACGCCACCTACAGGCACGAGGGAGTCGTGGTTATCAGGGTCTGTAATCCACGTCGTCCCGCCGACTCCCCTGCCGATGCCAGTCGAAACTGTGACAGTGTTGTTGATCGTGCAGCCAACTGTACACTCTGACGGCCCGTATGCAATGACTAAATTAGTATGCTTGCTCCACGCTGCTGCGTCGCTCGAGGAGACAGCCTCGCCGCCCAGTCCCAGCACGTCGAGCGACGGAATGATGTCCGTGTCGAGGACCCTGGCGACCGAGGGCGTCATATGGACCATGTTGGCTTCGCTCCTACGGATAGCGCCACTAAGGTCGTTCATTCGGTCAGCCTCAGAGGGCACGCAGATGCGCCCACCGCAGACCAAAGTGCATAGCATGCAATCGATGCTTACATCGAAAGCGTACGAGGGAAAGTCGAAGACGCGCGAGTCCGCCTTGTAGCCGACAGCCTCGGCGCGGGGGATGGCGCCGCTGGTGTAGTTTTCGTGCGAGATGACGACGCCCTTGGGCTTGCCGGTGCTGCCCGAGGTAAAGATGATGTACATGGGCGTCGATGCCGGTACGTGAGGCAGCACCTGCTCAGGGGCGTCGGGAGCCTGGTCAAAGTAGTCGCGCGAGATGGCCACGACCTGGCCCTTGCCGCATATCCTGCGGCCTAGCTCGCTCTGGGCAATCGACGTGATGACGAGCTCTGCGCCTGTCTGCTCGACAATGGTCTGCAGGCGCGCCTCTGGCTGGCTAGGGTCCGTCAGGGAGAAGGTGGCGCCGGCCTTCATGACGCCGAGCAGCGAAACGACTGCCCACAGGGACTTTTCAAAGCACAGCGGCACACGGGTGCCTACGTCGACGCCTCGTCGCCGCAGCTGCCGGGCCAGGCGCGAGGACAGCTCGTCCAGCTCGGCGTATGTGAGGGTGCCGTCCCAGGACTGGACGGCGACGGCTTCGGGTTGCTGGAGGGCCCTCTCGTGGAAAAGGTCTTGCATACATGTTTGTATGAGCGGCGGAACCGTCTCGTTCCAGCACCATAGCTGTTCCAGGTCGTTGCTGGCCAGACCTGCCGGTTCCTTGGGCGGTCTTGCGTCGGCTGCAGCGTCGTTGACGTGTCGGACACTCTGTGGCTCGACGACTTGGGCTGCTCCGTGGCCGCCATCGCCATGGATCGTGTTCATTGCGGTAGTCTAGTCGCCAAAGGCTCGAAGCTGGTGACTGCTAGAAACTCGCTTGCGCCGACACCCAACCACCGGTCGTCCGACCTGGTCGCCAGCTTGTGACTTGCGTCGGCGTCGCAGTCAAGGCTGCTATCGAGGTTTTCAAGTGATGTTGCGAAAGCTTGTTGGCGAGTACCCGGAGCTGTCGACCGCGAATAGAGCTTCCTACCTTCTGGCCTCTCCGCGCTTCTCTCGGCATTCTCATTCAAGGATAGCATCTCCCACCAAGCTGCCCTTGGCGCAGCTCCCTATCCTGTATCATGGCCATGATGACCCGCGCTCGCAGCCAGCGGGCGTGTCCCTAGCACACATACTGGTCGCTCCACCTGCAAGGCTCGTCGGTCCAGGAGGCCGAATCAGGGAGCGCGACTTCGAGGTACATGCGCGAGACGTGGCCATTTCTTGGATCTGATAATGCAAGCGCTGGACCAAGTGGGGACCCAAACGGAGCCGTCTGCTTGGGTTGCAGCATGCGAGCGGGGTCGCGGATCTGATAACTCTTCTAGGTGTGCTTCTCTGCGAAAGGGAGTGGGACGTTGTGCAGGGTTGGAGTAAATTATGCGCCGTGGCTCGTGTCTGGTGAGACAAAAGTTCGAGCCGTACAGGGGAAAAGCCACGTGCGGATGACGAAAGTGATGCGACTTTGCAGCCTCGACCGCAACCACCAAAGCCGACAACTTTGGTCCTTTGGGCAGTTCTTTGCAGGCCCAGTGTCTCGAGTCCGTGTTCTGATGACTCAATGGGATGACCTCGGTTCCATTGCGGGCACTGCGAGTGGGCTTGGAAGCTCCAGGATCCGATTCCACGTCGACGAGTTTCCGTTCCTCGACCACTTTTCGTTTCCCCGTTTCAGTCTGGTTTGGCCAACGCGACAAGGATCCAACAACGTCGCCGCGACAAGGGTCCAACAATTGCCGCACCGGTGCAGCCACTGTCGACATGGCTACGACCCCCGTTCCTCCTAGCCATGCAGCCCTGGTTGCGACGTGGGTTCGCCTGTGGATGCCAGGATGCAGCCCACTTCCGCATCACGTCGTTGATGTGTTGAGAAATTTCTTTCCATTTGGCGGGTTGGGGGTTGGCCGAAACGTAATGGCCGCCCGCCGTGGTCCGTCCACCCACCTCATCTTATCTGATCATCAGATTAGATGCCTGGGAGGCGATCCTCCGCGTACATGTACTCGTACCTAGCTCGGCAAGGCTCGGAGCTCAGCGGGCGAGATGAGCAAGCGCCTGCCTGGTGGAGCCGAGGTTGCCGCGGAACTGATACGATCGGCTGGGCGAGCTCTGCGAGATCTGAGTGATGCATGATGTAGGTCCGTGGGTGGTAGCTCTCGTCATGTACAAAGATGTGCACCGGCAGTGGGTCTACCACATCTGACGAGAATAGTAGTGCGTGCCAGACGCCGTCGCCGTCTTCTCCCCAGAGCCGTACAGAGCCAATGCCAAGTCGCACGCCGAGCCTGTTGTGTTGGTGATAGACGACGGGAAGCAGGGCATCGACAAACCTCTCTGTGCCATCGGCTGCACTCTACAAGGCAGAGAGAGCCAGTTACCGACATGGCCTCAGCACCGGTGCCGCAGTCACACCTCCCGGACCCCACGACGCGGAGGCCGTCCCTCCTCCACGGGCCCGTCGACCCTCCGCTCGTGGACCTGACGCTCGGCGAGCTGCTCGAGCTGCAGACGTACCAGCATGGCACCAAGGAGTGCGTCGTCATCCCCTGGACGGGCGCGCGCTGGACCTACAACGAGCTCAACCAGCAGAGCTCGTCGCTGGCGCTGGCGCTGCTCGACATGGGCATCGCCGCCGGCGACCGCGTCGGCATCATGGCCGGCAACTGCGAGCAGTACGCCGCCGTCTTCTTCGCCGTGGCCAAGATTGGCGCCATCCTCGTCATCCTCAACAACACGTACACGCCCACCGAGGCCCTGTACGGGCTCACCTTTTCCGACTGCAAGCTCTTCTTCACCACGCGCGTCATTGGGCGCACCGACAATGCGCGCCTGCTGAGCGCTCTCGAGGGCGAGCGGGGCGAGGGCAAGGGGCCCAAGGTCGTCATCCTCAGGGGCGAGGCCGGCGGGCTTCGGACGTACGACGAGCTGCTGAGGGCCAGCGGACGCCGCGACTACGACCGGTTGTACCGGGCCATGAAGCGGGTGCTGCCTCACCAGGTCGTCAACCTGCAGTTTACCAGCGGCACCACGGGTCTGCCCAAGGCCGCCATGCTCACTCATCAGTAGGTCGTCCCTCTGGACTCTCATACCGTGCCGCGAGGCGCAAAGACTGACCTGCGACAGCAACCTCGTCAACAACTCACGCTTCATTGGCGACCGCATGCGCCTCACCTCCGAGGACATCCTCTGCTGCCCGCCGCCCCTGTTCCACTGCTTCGGCCTCGTGCTGGGCCTCCTCGCCATCGTCACCCACGGCGGCAAGATTGTCTACCCGGCCGAGGTCTTTGACATTCGCTCGACGCTGAGCGCCATCTCCGACGAGGCCTGCACCGCCGTCCACGGCGTGCCCGCCATGTTCGACTCGCTCTTCCAGGCCGACTTCCCGCCGGGCTTCAAGTGCGACAGCCTGCGGACGGGCATCATCGCCGGCGCGCCCGTGCCGCGGTACCTGATGGAGCTGCTCGTCAACCGCTTCGGCATGACCGAGTTCACCAGCAGCTACGGGCTCACCGAGGCGTCGCCGACGTGCTTCAACGCCTTTACCGACGACGCCATGGACACGCGGCTGACGACGGTGGGCACGCTCATGCCGCACGCGCGCGCCAAGATTGTCGACCGCGACGGCAACGTGGTGCCCGTGGGCCAGAGGGGCGAGCTGTGCATGGCGGGCTACCAGCTGCAGGCGGGTTACTGGAACAACTCGGAAAAGACAAACGAGGTCATGGCGCGCGACGCGGCCGGGGTGCTGTGGCTGCACACGGGCGACGAGGCCGTCTTTGACGAGAGCGGCTACTGCACCATCACGGGCCGCTTCAAGGACATCATCATCCGAGGCAAGTCCTCTTGGCCTTTGCTCTCTTGCGAGAAGATCGTTGGCTGACAACCAGTGCAGGCGGAGAGAACATTTATCCCCTGGAGATTGAGGAGCGCCTCATGGCCCACCCCTCGGTCTCGCGCGCCATCGTCGTCGGCCTCAAGGACAAGCACTACGGCGAGGTCGCGGCCGCCTTTGTCGAGCGGGCCGAGACGAGCGCGAGGCCGAGCGACGCGGAGCTGCGCGACTGGGTGCGCACGCAGCTCGGCAAGCACAAGTCGCCCACGCACGTCTTCTGGCTCGGCGAGGGCGGCGTGCCGGGCGGCGTGCCGCTCACGGGCAGCGGCAAGGTGCGCAAGTTTGAGATGGCCAAGCTGGGCGAGGAGCTGCTGCAGAGGGGGGCGCGGACATCGAAGCTGTAAGCAGCCGTCTCTTCTTTCTCTTTCCTGGTTTGGTTCATCGCAAGTCGCTCGAGGTACGGACAAGACTGGTTCATTTCGGCTTATAGACGGGCACGAAGAATGCCCTTGGCATGTTGGATCATATATGGACGATTTTACTTTATGATTGGACAAAAGTAAAAAAACATTTCAAGGCCGTCATCGTGAGACTATATAAGCGTAGCCACGTGGGTCCCCTTTTGATTTCTGTGCAGCCAGATGACCCCCCCCCCCCTTTTCTTGCTTTACACCGCGAATGTCACTCGAAACCTTGAGCAACATGCCTCCCTCGCCTCACAGCTTGGGCACCAGCCCGATGCGCATACCCCCGACCGCCTTTTCGTTCTCGGCGAGCGGGCACAGCTGGAAGAAGCGGCCGCGGGGGCAGCGCACAAGGGCGCTCCGCTTGTGCGGCAGGTCGACAAACTTGTCGAGGCCGAAGCCGTGCATCAGGTCGTACATGACGACGGTGGCGTTGGAGTCCTTGGGCTCGCCGACGACGCACATGGTGCGCGGGTCGTCGAGGTACAGGTAGTGCATCAGGCTGCTCCACCACGCCGACACGCGGTGCGGCCCGCGGAAGCGCACGTCGCCGACGAGCGAGTGGCGGCCGCGGTCAAAGTCGCCGGCGTCGTAGTAGCCCCCGAGGCGGTCCTCCTAGGGCCTTGTGTGAGCATGCCTCACGTCACGTATATTGAGGGTTGTTCAGGGGGGGGGGGGGGGGGGG
>JALHBZ010000096.1:0-53885 GCA_024340015.1 Tolypocladium ovalisporum
GATATTAATCCGACCGCGTCGGCCGTCCGCCTAAGCCCCACTGACCGGGCATGGCTGCGGATAATAGCGGCTAGAACCGAGTAGGAATCAATCAATCAATCAATCAATCATCCACCCAGTTGTGGCTCCTATGGATGCTTCAGGCTGCTCCAGGTTACGCAACAGAAAGTAGCATTACTACCTTACGCAACTACTCGTTATTGATGCGAATTACTGTACCTGACCTGACATCCCAATTTCAGTAGGTACACTAGAGATTCGGGCTACTGCGGTGTCAACAAGGTCGCCATCATATTGGTGAGGTAGTTAAAAGGAGTCCATGGTCAGTCGTGGTGACCAACAGACATGTAGCAGTATTTGAACTCAAAGTGTATGAAGCCTGTGATGTGTGCCAAGTTGACGCAAGTTCGTCCGCGTCTTCGCTGCCTGTTCATATCTCATCGATTCTCCTCTATCAAATTTATCCCGCCGCCATGACCTCTCGGCGACCGTTCTGCAAATCTTCCGGAGACACAGTCCCCTGTTCATCAGCCGCCAGGGCTGGAGCCGCGCACGTTGGAAGCAGGGGCAGGTCGGTATACTTTGTCTCGGGAAAGCAGTGGCATATTGCCCAGAGATCTTCCTGCCCGGCCGGAAGAGGTTTGCCGGGAAGCAGCCGCTTGCGAAGCCCAGGGAGCAACCACTGTGCCCTTTTCGGCTGGAATGACCAGAGCAGATGGTGCTGTTTGCTGCAGTCCTCTAAGTCCTAGACCCGCGACCCTGTTGGAAGCCGCGCCAGATGATCGCGTGGACGACGCCAAGTCCATGTCCCTCCGAGTCCTGCTCGCAGCCTCGGCTGATCCTGCTGGTGGACGATATGGGACGCCGTGTCGGGGACTAGGGCGTACGCGCGCGCTTCTTGTTACCGCACTGCGGCTCAGGAGCCCAGGCTTCGAGTATGAGACTTGAGGGTCCTGCTCCAAGTGTGCTGGCACCGGCCCTTGTGGGGTGGACGTCGGCAATGGCGCCACGGACAACGAGCTTGCTAGCCCCCAAGGGGCGTGTGGCTCCCAGGCTTGCACGTCTCCAGCAGCGCTCGACGTAGCCGCGGATTCATCGTCAGCCTCCCTCACCGGAGCCATGAGTCTTGAAGACATAGTGTTCGCCATGGGCACTGGTAGTCCAGTCCAGCGGGTTGGAGTTTCCATAGCACCTGGGGGATACTCGGTGTCATAGTGGAAGTGTCTCGTGAATGAACGCCCCGCCGGCAGCGACCTCCAGCTACTGCGGTGGGGCGGCTCAGACTTCATTACAGGACCATGATCCAGTTCGGTGGTGCTTCTCTTGGCGTCGTTCAAGCACTGTCTCCAGCGGTGAATGACTCGGCTTCTGCTTTCGCGGCCATGCCTTTGCCGAGCCATGGTCGCCGTATGTGCTTGTCCACTTCTCTGCATCGTCGCGATGGACCACACCTTGAGGCGATGGCGCTGCTGCTGCGATGACCACAGTTCCCAGGCCTGATCCTCTGAGTATCCCTGGTGTGCCGAGTATTCATTCCATACTTTGAGCCATGCCAGTGCGTAATAGGAGTTGGCCTCGACATGGAGCTGCCCTTCCTCGACTGCTTGCTTCCTCCATTCACTAAAGGCCATGAAGCGCTGCTCTCCATCGTTCGTTAATCTGGCGTCGTTGGCAAGTCGCCTTTGATCCCTTGATATTTCTGTTGCTGCTTTCCAACTATCCAGGGCGGCGTAAAAGTTTCGTTTCCTTCGTTTGGACGAGACCTGCGTGTATCTCATCATCAGATACCGTCGGACAATGCTCTTCATCCGAGTCTTGCGCCGCTCGACTGTGGCATCGACGACGCTCAGCAGGCGCGTCGAACCAATGTAGAGACGTGCCCGGCTCTGCAAGTGCGACAAGTCCAAGCACTCGTGGTCTATGCGTCTCACTTGGGTGTAGGCCTTGGCTCTGGACGTTCGCTCGTGATGGTTTCGTGCCGCACTGCTCGAGTCCTTGGCTTGCCTGGCTCTTTGCAGCCACACATCAAGCATCTTGGTTACACATAGATACTCGCACCTCCAGCGGAAAGCCTGCACCCTTGCGCGCAAATTCCAGTGATTGTATGCCATGCTTGCTTGTTCCATCACGAAGCGACACCGATATGCCTGGCTCCGTCGCTTGATCTCAGCCTGGTCCCACCACTCCCCAAGATAAGCGAAGGAAAGTCGTGTGGCCTGAGCATGTCGAGCTGCAGCAAATCGAGCCTTCTCCTGTTGGGCCTGACATAGCCACTGTCTGGAAACGTCGGTCTTTCTGCGGAGCATGCTGTGCGCTACTGCGGCTTGTCTCAATGCAACATCGTCGCAAGCATTTGGCAGCCAGCACTTCACTGTGCTCAACCTGATCCGCTGTCCACACCTCTGACGAGACGCTCGTTCCATGATTTGGCATGCCCATCGGCCGAAAGCGCGCTGAGCCATTCCGAGACGATGGGCTCCGGCGATGGCCGCCGCGGCCGAGCCGAGTTGCTCCTCCTGGTAAGCGACAGCGCGCTGAAGCTTTTGGACGGCGGTGGCTGCTCTCAAGCTACCGACAACAGGGAGTTTCGAGCTCGGCGCGAGCTTCCAGCCTAAGAAGCAGCGGAATCGGATCATGTGTCTCCTGGCGACAGCCTCTCGTTCAAGTCTGGTTGCGGTCCGATGAGCCCAGCGATTAAAAACTTTGCTGGCGAGATATATTTCGCGAGCTCTGACGGCACGATGGAGGTATTGCTCCCGCTGCACTTGCGCATGAGCGAGCGCTTCATTCGAAGGCGAGCGGCGCATTGGGCTTCCTTCTTCGGGTGGCGGAGTAGTGGCAGGTCTCTGCGGATCCGCGTTGAGCGAGGCGTCAGAGCAACCGGGCGCAGCTCGTACTGCTGCCCCTGGCGTTTTGCTTGCATCATCACGTCTGTTCTGACCGTCTTCGTTGCGATTGTCGATGCCTGGGCCAAGCCGTTGAAGGGGGTTGGCATTATAACGGTGGCCCTCATGGTGGCCCCCTTGCTGTGGTCTTGACGCTGCGTAGCTGCGCCAGGTGTCCAAAGCAGACACCAAAGCAGCTTGCCGACCAGAAGGCACAGGGTTGCCGTCATACTCGTCCTCGCCGTCATCGCTCTTGGTGCTTGAGTAGCTGGTACCATGAAGTTGAGACTTTGCAGGAATATGGCCATTGTGGTGGGCCATTTGATGCGTATCGGTGCGAAACTCCTGCTTGCTGCAATCCTGGTGTACTTCAATAAGGTGTTCGACGTGGTGAGTAGACGCGTCTTTGACAGATGGCGATTTGTCCGTGAGAGGGGGCATGGCATGGCCAGAGGCCACGCTCTCCGAGCTGTGCTTATCACGACTGAAATTCAGACGGCTAGCCGGAGAATGGACAGGCGATTGGGAGGGGGAAGGTGACGTCCGAACTGACACGGTGGTGTTGTCGCCAAACTCGAGGAGGATGCCCATCCGGCCAAGGATGGCTTGAAACTTGTCGCTAAGCGTACCATGGACTTGTTCTCCTCCGATCCTGAAGACAAAGGCCGACAAATGGTGATCAGAATCGGGATCGATGCCAAAGGTCGGCAGAACTTCGTCGTATGCTTTGAAAAGCACTGCCGCCGGAAGCGGCTTCGGGTGAGGAGCATGGTTGAGTATCTCCTGGGCAGCGGCCACTATAGAATGAAGAACAGCGATATCTTGATTGCCTTTGTTAGGAACAAGTGGAGCAAAGGCAGGGAAGAGGAGAGATGGGAGGGGAGAGAATCAGGAGACGAACCTTGGTTAGAATAATAGGGTTCATGGCCGGACTGGCTCCAGGTGGAATATGAACCGCGACCATCTTGGGACAATTGGACGGGGTCATGGGCCTGCAAGGGCGACTGCATGTATGCCACTGTTTGATCTGTGAGCCAGTGCTTGACGCAACGAACATGGGCATGCAGCTTACTCGAGGCGACAATTGAGCGCTGTCATTGGACCATAGTCGATTCCAGGCCGGAGGGAACGACAATCCTCGTCAGACAGCTTCAACAAACTGTGGTGCCGTCGCCACTGTCGTTTGCTTATGTCGCAGAGCGCCTTGCGGAATGCAGAGAGCCAGATTTAGAGAACTTCGTCGCCTGCCATTGCGAGTGGAGCGAGAGACTCATCGGCTGTCACAACCTAATGGGAGCTTGAGGCTTGAGTTGTGCACGACAACGGCCAAACGCGAACAAGGAGCGCGTAAATTGAGCAGCCAGGCGCGTCTTTTCTGCGCTGACATAACAGCCACTACAGCCATGTGGGGCAACCTCCGCGCATACCGTACCTCGGTAGCTTCACCGAAGGCAAGGACGCGAAAGCACTCGTTCGCACCCTGTATCTTCCAATGGCCGTCGCCTGCCTGCATTGAGGGGCAAATTATCGGTCATCTCAGCTCTCGACATTAGCCCGCGGTGTCCGCGTTCGGCATTGGCCTGGCCACCAAAAGCTTGTCATGGCTCCCTCAGCCAACCGTCATATTCAGCGGTTTGCCACAGCAGCATCCCGTTGCTCGGCCGAGGTACGTTGCATACCCTCCTCTCCCCTTGGCGAAACTGTCTGATCATTGGCTGCGCTAGGCCGCCGTGTACGGCAAATGTATCGTGGCCGATTATAACGCCGTGGAAAAGGACAAATGCGTCAAGGAGTTCATGAGACTGAAGGATTGCTATCTGGTTTGTGGCCCTCCGTCTTCTTTACCGGCCTTACTACACTCGTCTAACCATCTACGTTCCAGAAGGCAGCTTCCAAGAAATAGAATCTCTCACTTCTTTTTTTCTCTCTCACTCGCCTCTGCATTCGTCATTACCTACAGCCATCCATGTGCATGTGCGTGGCACGAAACCTGCAGCCAGACAGAGCATCCTCCAAAGGAGCGTACGCATCTGTCTAGGTTCAACCTAGGTGACGGCATCATGCATTGTTTTTTGAAATACGTTGCTGTCTACTGCCATGGCGCGCCAGGTACATAGGTACTCAAATACCGACCAGAGACCCTCACATCTTCAGCAGCCGCAGTAGGAAAGTCGCCTGCTGAATCTCTTGTTCCTCCTCGGCGATGAGGCCACCGGCGTCATTTCCGTCTCGAGCCTTCTCCAGGGGTCGTCGCAGCGTCTTCTCAAACGTGGTGGCCTGTGACACCAACACTTCTGCCAGGCCCACATTCTCCGGGTCCGACAAGACGCGGTATTCCATTATGACATCGTCCGTGGCCTGGAGGCCGGCCCTCTTGCGGAGACGCTGGACGCGGTTGATGACCTCTCGGGCCACACCTACCTGGGCCAGCTCAGGGTGGATCTCTGAGTCCAGAATTGTGAGAACGTCACTGTCCGAGTTGATCTCCAGGTTTCTTGATGTATCGTCTTCTCGCAATCCTCGTCGCACCACCAGGTCCCCTTCCTCCAGGCGAATGCCGTCGACCAAAATCTCCTTGTCACGAAGATATGCCTCCACCTGCTCACTGCTCAGCCCTGGGAGTGCATTCTTGACTCGCGCCATGTCTCTCCGGAGCTTCTTGCCCAGGACTGGCCAGTCGGCTGTTACGCTGAATTGAACGTTGTAGTTGGCCTCATCCCCGGAGAGAACTAAGTCTCGCACGTTCAACTCCTCCGTGATGTAGTTCTCCAGCGACTTGACGTCGTCGAGATACTGCGGGTTGTGGTGGATGACCACCAAGCTCTTCAGCGGTGTCTTGAGGCCAATGGCGCGCCGTTCTCTGGACACTCTGGCAAGCTCAATGACCCGCTGCATCCTCGCTACTCTCCTCTCCACCTCGGCGTCGAAGAGTTCTTGCCTCACTTCCGGGAAGGGCAGGAAATGAACGCTTCGCGGGTCTTCTCCCTGCAGCTCCTTCGGAATGTGAGGGAGGAGTCTGAGATAGATGCTGTCCGACAAGAATGGTGTAAATGGGGCCATCCCGCGGCAGAGGGTAAAGAGGACCTCGAAAAGCGCATTCAGGGCGTGCTGTGTGTCGTCGACGCCGTTTTCACCCTTGAGTCGGCGGCGGTTGAATCTGATGTACCAATTGGTGGTGTTGTCAATGAGCTCGAGCAGCCGAGGCACCACGGTGTACAGTCGGTAACCTGGGTGAGGGGTTAGTGACGCTAATATGCGAATGAAGAAAAAGGGGTTCGCTCACCTCCCATTTCCTCGTTGACGAACTGTAGCAGGCTCTGACAGCTTGCTAGGATCCAACGATCCATGACATTGGTGTTGGTGGATTCCATGTCGGGGTTCCACATATAATCCACCCCTTCTGACTTCTTCAACAGAGCAGTCTGACCTTCGAAGAATTTGTAGCTGTTCCACAACGGAAGCAATACCTTCTGCACCACCTCTTTGACTCCGGTCTCTTTGAATCGCAGCGGCTCCGCCCGAACCACGGGTGAGTTGATGAGATAAAGACGCAGCGCGTCGGATCCATACTTGTCCATCACAATGGAGGGGTCGGGGTAATTCTTCAGCCTCTTGGACATCTTCTTGCCGTCCTCGGCAAGAACGATACCATTGACGACGCAGTTTTGAAAAGGCGAGCAACCAAAGAGATGGGTGCCAAGCACGAGTAGCGTATAGAACCAACCCCTTGTTTGGTCAAGACCCTCGGCAATGAAATCTCCCGGGAACGACTGCTTGAACTTGTCGGTATTCTCGAAGGGATAGTGCTGACTGGCGTAGGGCATGCTGCCTGATTCGAACCAACAGTCAAAGACTTCGTCCACGCGTTTCAGTGTTCCCTTTCCCATTTTGCTGGGAATCGTGATGTGGTCGATCTTGTCCCGGTGGATATCTTCCAGCGGCCCCTCGTAACCACTCAGCTCGCGCAACTCCGCCACACTTCCTATGCAGACGCGCTCTTCCAGGTCGTCACTGACCCAGAGTGGAATAGGTGTGCCCCAGTACCGGTTCCTCCCTACATTCCAGTCGCGGGCATTGGCAATCCAGCTGGCGAAGCGACGCTCTTTCACAAAGGACGGAACCCAGTGAGATCCTTCGATGTTCTTGAGCATGTCCGGAATGATTTCGGGTATGCGGATGAACCAAGATGGGACCGCTCGGTAGATGAGGGGAGTATCGGACCTGGGGCACATCGGATACGAGTGCTTGATCTGTGAATCAACAACCAAGCGGTCGGCGTGTTTGAGATGCTTCATGATGTGCTTATCCGCCTCTTTGACGTGCATACCCGCAAAATCAGGAACACGATCGGTGAAGTGGCCCGTGTCGTTTACGGGATCGGGAGGTGGGCGCTTCTCGCTAATGACGCCAGCCTCCATGGCCACATTGTAATCCTCTTCGCCGAAGGCCGGGGCTTGATGGACGATTCCAGTGCCGCTATCGGCCGTCACATATGTACCATTGAACACTTGGAAGCCGACATCCTTGAAGTCTTCGTAGAAGTAGTCGAATAGGGGCTTGTAACGCCACCCTAGCATATCTTTTCCGCGAACCTTGCCGACGATGGTAAATTTCGCCTTCTTGGGATCCTTGTAGAGAGTGCCGAGCAGCTTCTCAAGAAGGACATACGTCTTGTCGGACTTCTGGTCATGGACCTTGACGTATTCGAAGTCTGGATGGACAGCCAGGCCTGTATGGGAAGGGAGTGTCCAGGGCGTCGTGGTCCATGCGAGAAGGTGGACGCTGGGGTCATCGAGCAGAGGAAATGACACAACGACGGCGGGGTCCGTGACGTCCTGGTAGTTCTGGTTGGCTTCAAAATTGCTCAACGCCGTCGTCAGGACAGTCGAGTAAGGCATGACGCGATAGCCTTGGTAAATCTGGCCCTTGTCAAAGAGTTGTCTGAACACCCACCAAAGTGATTCCATGAACTTTGGGTCCATAGTCTTGAAGCAGATCCAGTCAGCACTCGCGTTGCATGGCAGCAGGGTTGAGAACAGAATCTCTACTCTGTGTATAAATCCTTTGCTTACCTTGTAATCATTGTCAAAGTCTATCCAGCGGCCAAGGCGCTCGATGGTTTGCCGCCACTCGCCGGCATAGCGCATAACGATGGAGCGGCACTCCTCGTTGTATTTCTCGATGCCGAACTGTGTGACTGCAGCCTTGCCGGAGATGCCCAGCTTCTTGTCGATTTCATGCTCAATGGGCAAGCCATGTGTATCCCAGCCAAAGCGACGCTCAACGTGGTAGCCTTTCATCGACCAGTACCGAGGTATGATGTCTTTGATGGTAGAGGCCAAGAGGTGACCGTAATGAGGTAGGCCGGTCGCGAACGGTGGACCATCGTAGAAGGTATAGAGAGGACGGCCGCTGGAGAGTTCGAGCTGGGCGACGCATTAGTTGTGACTGGGCCACATGGGCGCCGCCTTGATTCGCACGTACCTGTCGTTGGAAGGCGTTGAGGGCGCGCCATCGCTCGAGCATCACCTCTTCTTCCTTTGGGAAGTTGATGGACATGATGCTCGTCTCACGGCTCACACCGAGTCCTGTCACTGTTCTTGTCGTGTCACTGGCGACCGTTTTCGCGGTTGCTCTTCGCAATATTCGGTCGATTGCTTGATCAAGTGGCAGAGAGAGGGCCCCAGCTGCGATTTGATGGATCGGAGGGGGACGACTGCCAGCCAGTATGGTCGCAACACTAGGTAATGAACTGTCAATCGGCCTGAACGCTGCCGATTCGGACAGCAAGATGAGTCAAGGCGCAATCGGGTGGATGGTGGGGTGCTGTGGTTTTGTTTCGCTTCAGAGGTTTTGGGCTTGGTGGGGTTCATGTCGAGGCACGCCCAGGATGTACCTTCACTGCGCAGGTTCGCCGGCGAGGTACGGACTACCTTGGTAACGTACGGAACTCCGTAAATCGCTGGACCCCTCACCCGCACAACCAACGACCCCTCCACGGAAGTTCTTACGAGGACCCGTACTTGCCGAAGCGGAGGATTCCGCCCAAGCCAAACATCTACCCTATACAGGTACTCCTTATCCTTACTTGCACGCCGTTGACCCCTCGCGGTGAGATGCGCTGCCTGGAGGGCGCACCGCCTGATGGTGGTCTAACACGTCCTCCGCATTCGTGAATATGATGCTTTGCGTGGTTCACCGGTAACGCGTTTTGGCTGGGTTTCGGTGCGGACATGCGCGGACGCGCTCGTAGACTCTCTCGGGGACCGCCTCTACTTCACTTGGTATTATAAGGCACCTTATTACCGTCCTTACCTAAGGTAGCCTGCTGAGCATCCCTTTGTGCCACTTTCCCCCCAACTCCTGGTCAATCTGCGGCTCCAGTTAGACTCGGCTGGTGAATCCTGCTCACACTACCTTAGGTTCCGCATCACACAAGTGTCTGTTGCTCATGCGTACAAGTACCTACGGGAGCAGAATTGGCAGTTGTGCATTCTCGCTGGCGACTGTGACTGGCCGCGCTGGCGCTTGTTGTTCACCCGTGCAACCGGGGGGACCCCTCCATCGGGTCGCTCGCACCCATGCACTTCAACAAACACCCACACTGCCCTGACGACACTGGATACGCGCGCGGCGCCAGGGCTCGTAGAAACCCGCCTTGGAGTCCCAGCCTACTTCGCGCTGTCTAGGGCGACTCATGCACGTCCAATCGTCCCAATTGTCCCAATCGCCACTGCAAGACGCGGCACGACACGGCACGGCGCCATCATCGACATGTCCTTCTTGTTCGGCAGAGCGCGGTCTCGAGCAGCCGCCGACCTACCCAGGCAAGCCCGCGAGCACGTCTTGAGGCTTGAGGGGCCCAATGCAGCCTCCAAGGTCCGTCGGACGCACCAACGCCGTATACTGTGCGGCTTCGTTTTGCTGATGAACATGACTAGGCGGACGAGCTCGCTCGCGTCCTGAGTCAGATGAAGGTGGTCCTGCAAGGCACACACGGTCAGTACGCCGAACCGAAGCACGTCGCACCCTTGTGCCTCCCTACTCGAATCCTCAGACTCGGGCTGATCCGCGCGCGCGCACTCCAGAGACCGACAGCTCGCCCGAACAAATATACCAGCTCGTCACTGGCCTCATTGACGAGGATCTCCTCCACCTCCTCGCCATCAATCTATACCGCTTGCCGTTCGAGTCCCGAAAGGACACCCAAGTCATCTTCTCGTACGTCTTTCGCTTCCGTCCTGCCGCGGCAGCACCCAAGAGCGACCCAATCGCATTGTCGTACGTCGTCTGCAATCGACCCCAGGTCCTAGTCGAGCTGTGCCGAGCATATGACCACAAGGAAAGCGCCACGCCTGCCGGATCGGTCCTCCGCGAACTGCTCAAGAACGAGGCTGCCGCGGCCATCATCCTCTATGACGACGGCGATGAGCCGGGTTCCAGTGCCAAGGGCCTCAACGCTATTGATCGCGACCGCCCTCAGAGCGGTCGCGGTGTGTTTTGGAGGTTCTTCGATTGGATTGATAAGAGTTCATTCGAGGTCGCTGCCGATGCTTTTACCACATTTCGCGTAGGTGACCGCTCAGTTCGAGGCATTCCATGCAGTGCAAGGCGACTGACCGACTGCGTGTACAGGAACTCTTGACTCGGCACAAGGACCTGGTGCCTCGCTACCTTTCGGTGAACTTTGATCTCTTCTTTGATAAATACAATAGCATCCTGGTACAGTCAAATAGCTACGTCACCAAAAGACAGTCCATCAAGCTCCTTGGCGAGATTCTTCTGGACCGCTCCAACTACAGCGTCATGACGGCATACGTCGACCGGGGGGACCATCTCAAAATATGCATGAACTTGCTGCGCGATGATAGGAAGATGGTCCAATACGAAGGCTTTCATGTGTTCAAGGTCTTTGTCGCCAACCCCCACAAGTCAATGGCGGTCCAGAAAATACTGCTCATGAACCGAGAGAAGCTCTTGAACTTTCTATCGCACTTCCTGGAAGACCGCACAGACGACGAGCAGTTTGTCGATGAACGGGAATTCTTGATCAAGCAGATCAGAAACATGCCGCCGACTCCGACGCCGACTCAGCGATAGCGGCAGGCTCTCGGACGGCTTGCTGGCGCTGTCTCATCAGTGGCCGAGGCGAGAGATTGCACATGCATCTAGGAGCATGCCTACAGGTAGCTGCCGAAAGCATGCAAGAGCCGTGCAGGACGTGGGCGTGGACATGTGTGATGGGAGGATTGAGAAGCGTCAACTCAGCGGGGTGTCTTGACTCGTACCCTTTGTTTGCGGTGGATAGAGCATGGAACCATAACAAGTTCTCGCCTTTGAACTAAAGCAGCCCTGACCCTCAAATTGAGCGGGCCGCAACAGAGCGACTGAATTGCCATTTCCTTTCCTCCAGCATGCCTACATGACCGTCCATGGCAGGGCAATGTTGACTCGTACGTATGATCCAGTTATACCAACAACGCCTTGCGTTTCCCGTACGCCAGTTCAAAGAGACTCACGAGACACTGCACCCCGGCTTGCGTTCGCTAGCAAGCTCTCGGTCAGCGTTGTCTCGATAGTAAAACATTGACGCTTTCGCGCGCGTTTTGGGTACCCCACACGCCGCCAGCACCACCCTTCCGCCATTCGTCCCCGTATGCGGCCTCGCCGCCTCCCCGCGACGCCTCGCCCATGACGATCTCCAGGTCGCGCTTCTGCGAGCTTAGCCAAGTTTTGACGAATGTTGCGGGGCTTTCGCTCAGTGACGTGAAGAAGGAATGCTTCGCCTTGGAGACAGCTATGGCCTGGACGAGCTTGGCCAACTGCTCGTCTAGGCCGGTTACATCCTTGAGCATACTCGCGTACTGTGTGTTATTGATAAGAGGCTGCAGCTCCACCCGCAACGGGTCGTCGATTGCAACCTGTATGTCGTACACGGTAGGCTGAGGATCCTTGTGGAACTCCTCGTCGACGCGAATAGTGTAAGGCAGGCTGATGGGGGGCAATGGCCGGAGGTGTTGCGTCACGTACTCATTGAGCATTGGGATGTAGCCGATATCCCCTCTTCGCACAACCTGGTTGGAACATTAGCGACGAGGTACGATGCCAGTGTGGGATAGCTTCTTGAGCTGACCTTTTTCAAGAGCTCATCGCAACGAAAATTCCTCTTCTCCTCGTCCTCTTGTAAGCCCCAGTACCGTATATATTCCCAGAGAGCCATGACCGCTTCGTGTAGCGTCGACTCAGACATATCAACCACCTCTGCAAGCTCGGGACTAAGCTGGTAACGCTCAGGTGACTCATGTCGTTGGAGGTTGACGGTCACGTTGATGTTCTCGTCGCCATTGCGCTTGAACGTGAGCTCATCGAAATCGGCAGCGGCAGGGAGGCTGGCCATGGTTTGACCTTTTGACGAGGGCTCAGGTTTCTTCCACTCCACGCTCTGCTCGGCACCGTTCCGGAACCGAGAGCGATCAAAATCGACAGAGAGGGCCCTGACGAAATGAGAGAATCGATGTCTGATCTTGCCGAGGGGCAAGGACTTGGACTTCGTCGCAGATGACTCGTCTTGCTCCACCTGGTCTATATGGGCAGATCCCACCGCCAAGTCTTGTTCATCGGCGCGGCCTCCCAAGTGTTCCTCGTTGTCGTCGCTGTCCAGGAGGCGCCCTTCAATCTTCACCCGATACGAGGCATCCATGTTGGGCGTGAAGTCGAAAGCATCCACGTTGAGGCCATTTCCTTGCCAGACCTGATCCTCAACGGTGTTGCTGATCCATATGCGAAGCGTCCTGGAGAGCTAGAAAGGTGTAAGCGATCGGCAGGCAAAGATTTGAGGGCGGAGCGCGCACCTTGGCGTGACTACGATTCGCGTTCTCGGAAGCGTCGAGACGCTTTCGCGTCGTCGTGGCGTCAAGCAACCTCTCCGCGTCTCTGAGATCCTTGTATCGCTGGACACCCTCCGAGTCAATGATGCTGTCCTCGACACCATCAGGCATGTTCTTATCGGTTGGTTTTCGGCTGCGACGCTTCGCTAGCTCATTAGCTTGGGCTTGGACTTGCTGTTGATGCACCATCTGAGTCTGGGAGAGAGGAGCCGAGGGATGAGGGCCCGAGGACATCATGGGACCTGGCAGAGGTTAGCTCAAGCCGATCGCGCCGCGTTGTGACAGCCAGACATGGCGAAGCAGGAAGACGACGGCGAGTTGAGACGTACCTATGCCTCCACGGCGCTGATTGGGCGCGTGCGGGGACCGCTGCGGCACCTGCTGCGCAAAATTGCGATACTGAGGCTGCATCTTGAGAGAAGCACCTAGGGGTGTGGTAGGGCCTCTTCCGTCGGTCGCCAGTTGACCAGTCGAGAGTTGGCGTCGGACGGAGGCTGTCGCAGTCGGGGACTCGCGACCATGTTCTGCCTGGGAGACCCAGCGTCACGTGTCACGAGATGGGGACCCACTCCAAAACAACTACCTAATGAGGTACCTTACCTTACCTACCTACCTTACCTTAATAATAATATTACCGTACCTTATTAGGCCCACCACGCCACCTCTCGTCTCTGCGAAGCATGGAACTCCATTGCTACGGAGTTACTATGGACAGAATTACCCGTGTAAAATGATTGCATTGTATGCTGCTTTCTACAATGATTCAGAAATTGATCCCGCCGCCTTGGAAACCCTGGACGCCAAGGAGCGTCACGATGGGGCGTTGCTCGTCCACTGATCGGCCTTTGACCAGCGTGAACTCTCAATTACGCCTGTTCTATGGTACGCATGGTCTGGGCATGTCCTAATTGTATTCCTATTGAGGAACTCCTTGAGGTCAAGCATGGGCTCAGTCTCTTCAGTGGGTAGGTCACCCTCATATGAAGGCTCCGGCGGCTGCAAGCGGTCGCATGTAAGGTCCTCCAGCAAGGCCACACATGCCTGGGTGAGATGTCCACATCTCTCTCACATACGAACATTTATGGTCCTCA
This sequence comes from Tolypocladium ovalisporum, assembly GCA_024340015.1. Lineage (NCBI taxonomy): Eukaryota > Fungi > Ascomycota > Sordariomycetes > Hypocreales > Ophiocordycipitaceae > Tolypocladium > Tolypocladium ovalisporum. The sequence goes on from JALHBZ010000096.1 coordinate 13,864, forward strand.
AATCAAGACAGACTTGTGCATTCAGCCAAGGTATGCCTGACAGGGCCAAGGTCCGGCCTCCCACTCTGGCTTGGCCTTCTTCTCTGGCGGTAGCGTGGCTACTCAAACGACAGTGGTGCTGGACAGGGGTTCACCCGGTTGGTGGCCTTGCACCAAACATCGACAGGTCGCTAGCTGGAAACAAGGAGTTCATGACCCGAAACAACTGAGCGGGAAACGGGATTCAACATTTGTTCCCTCCCCAAAGAACGGCTTCGTAATTTCTAATGCATGTGCCTGGAAAGGTACCCGAACTCCTCAACAGCCGCCGTTGAATGCTGATACATGTAGAGGTAAAGGAACAGTACAGGGAAGGAAATGTAACAACGCCTTGTCAGTGCGCCTCGCTGCCAGTTTCTATGTAACAGTGACCACTCTGATGCTTCCACGTGAAGACTCGTCGGAGCCTGCGCACAGGTATAATGAAAAGCTGCCAAGCCCCTGTCACACAGCGACTCCAATGTCGATGTTTACAAACCCTAGAATGCGGACCCCAGGCCGCTTCGGGATTGCCTTTTGCTGAAGCGATTCCATTTGGCGCCAACATCGTCGGGGCCGCCATGGCTTTTGCTCAAATGATTGCGAGTCGACCTATCATTACCACTGTACGCCTCTTGGAAGGCTGCCCGATTGCCAAGGGTGCTAGCTGGACTCGACATGGCTGAGGAAACATCCGCAAACGAGTTGTCATCGCCCTGACACGCTGCGTTCTGCGACAGGGCCACGTCCCTGGCCTTTTCGAGACACTCGATCCACTCTTCGGCTGAGCTGCGACCGCTCTCAGAGCCGGCTGATGCCTTCGTCTCTTCGAATGTATAGTGATGACCGCCCTGGTGGAAGTGTTGAGTGGCGTGAAGGTAAGAAGCAAAGGGGTTTGGATCACTTACCGTATCTACACACCACACGAGCTGCCCCTTGGCGTCTTTCTGGCTTCTCCACGTACAGCTTGGTGAGGTCAACGATAACTCCTGTTTTGTTCGCTTCTCCTCACCCCCGGCAGGCGCGAGCACGATGCGACCACTCGACGTCACCATCACCAGCCGTTGCCGCTTCTTAGTTGTGCTGCCACCGAAAAAGCGAGACAGCTTCTTGTGACCTTCATCAGAGCCCTTGCTGTGATTCCCGTTGGGCAGCGGGGACGAGATGACCATCAAATCACCGAGCTTTAAGATCCTCTCATTGTTCTTGGTAAGGACAGGCGACCATTCAATATCCAATTGGGTCGGGGGCGGCAGCTCCGTGATGATGCGGGACGGGCGGCCGTTCCCACTGGGTGTGCTTGCCTGAGGCTGAGACGGTGGCGGTCGAGGGGATGTGATGCTATGGGGGGTAGGAGCAAGCCCGGATGAGAACCCATTGAGCTGGATAATACTGGACTCCTGAGTCTGTGGAACGTACGGACGCAGCCTGGGTGCCTTGGTCCGCCACAGCATTTTGCCGAATTGAATGTTCTGGAAGAAGTCATGATTCTTAACGTGTTCTATTGTCAGCCTCCTGGCTGGGTCGAGCACGAGGCACCGCTCAATGAGTCCTCGGGCAGAAGGCGGAAAGCCAGAGGGGAATTCGTATTCGAGGTTGACGATCTTCTGAAAGGTCAGGTATTCACTGCCAGCCTTGAACGGGGGTCTCCCGGCCAGAAGTTGGTAAATGATGCAACCGAAGGCCCACAAGTCACTGGCCTTGCATGCGTTCTTGTGCGTGAGCAATTCCGGGCTCACGTACTCGGCAGTGCCGACGAAGGAGGCCGCGCGGCCATCTTCTTGACCATGTTGCTTCCCCGACTCGGGCACGCCGCGATCGGCGTCGTCGGGTTCCCTGGGTTCTCGCGGATCCCTGAGCAGCTTGGCGGTTCCAAAATCCGTAATCTTGACGTGCATCTGGTCGTCCAAAAGCACATTCTCAGGCTTGAGGTCCCGGTGAATGACACCACGCGAATGCATGTAGTCTATCGAGTCGAGAATCTGGGCTCCATAAAACTTTGCGCAATCGATGTCGAAAGTACCAGTCTTCTTCAGAACGCCGAGCAGCTCGCCACCGTTGCACAAATCGAGGACGTAGTAGAGTGAGGTTTCGTCCTGAAAGGTGTAGTAGAGGCGAACGATGCCCGGATGCTCGGTGAGGCGATTGAGCGTGTTCTTCTCGATGTTGACGTATTTGATCTTCTTCTCCTTGATGATGTGCCGCTTCTCGAGAACCTTTATGGCGTATTCCTTGAGCGTCTGGCGGTCAGTTGCCAGATAGACGGTGCTGTAAGAGCCCTCGCCTAGAACACGACCAAAAGAAAAGTCCCTCACGCCCTTCTTGACCTGCCGGACGACGGCACGTCCGCTGGCGTCCACCTCGCGGCGCACCCCAACGGCCGCGCCACGATCCTTCCAGTCTTCGCTGGTTGCAGGCACGGGCGCGACTCCGGCAAAGGGGGCAGCCATGCTCTGGTTCGCAAGCGTCCCCGTCGTTGAGGCGGAAGGGGATCCGGACGAGTAGCCGCCTCCTCGCATCCCCCTGGAGGCGGCCCGTGAAGGCACGGAGCCGCCGCCGGCCGGGGTGACGAGGCCGCGTTGGCCGTCTCGTTGGCTGTGCTCGCGGGACGGGCGGGCAGACCTAGAGGAGTCGCCGACATGGACGGGGCTGTAGACGGAGGATCTGGGCCGGCCAGCCTCGGGGCTGTGGTGACGAAGGTGCTGCATATCAGGGCCGAAGCGATTCGATTCGGGATCGACAGCGGCCTCGAGCTGGACGGGGCCAGCAGTCGCAGTAGAAGCTGAAGCAGCAGCCGCAGTCGCGGTATCGGGATTTGGATTGGATGCTGGCGGCGACGCTCGCGAAATCGCTTCGGCAGCGTGGTCAGGATTGGCGATGCGCAACCCACCGAGGGCCTGTGAAAGGCTCAAGTCCCCATTCATGATGCTGTGCTCCAGGGGCCAAACCTGGACCTCTGGGGCTGGCTGGGGGTTAGGGATGCAGGACAGTCGCGATAGGACACGACAGGCAACGTGTAACAGAACGGGACGGGGCGTTGGCCGCTCCAAACTTATTAGGTAAGGTCCCGTACGGAGTACAGGTAGGCGTCCATGTTTACTCGTACCCGTACTAGCGAGTTTGGCGTTTGGCGGGGGGAGATTATTCCCATGCCACGGCGGAGTAATTACGGATCAGGGATTGCGACGCGCGGATACAAACCACCTTCATCTTGATCAGCTCCTCTCGACGCAGTACCGTTCGGCTTAGCAGAGCGGTGCGTTTCACAAGTAAGACTTCCACGTGCCAGGCAGATAGGCAGGCGAAGCGGCCCCCCAGGCTGCGAGGAACAACGATGCCTTAGCTGTGGCTTTAACACTCCTGCATGGAGCTCATCGAGTAACCTAAGTACTTTACTTTCAGGGCGAAACCTTCCTTGAATGATCGCACTACCCCAGCTGCCTTCTGCAAGGTGGTGGTGGAACCAAAGATGGCCACGATGAACCACGATGAAAAATAGAAGGGGATCGAGCGAGATGCTGCAGGAAAGACTTGCTTTGCCTTTCGCCAATTCATCCAGCGTACTGCTGTCAATGGATGCAACTTCCTTTTCAGTGCTTTCGTACGCCTGCAATCCGGCAGCCGCAGGGCACTCCGCTGCCGAGAAAGCTTTTTGCTAGAACCGAATTCACATAGTGAATGAGCGACACTGCTACGAAGCTCTGCGTTGAACCAACTACCATGACTTTGACCGTCACCGAGCTCAAGAGATCCCAACCTCGTTGCCGCTAAAGGAGACAACCGAGGACTCGCGATCCGCATCGTGAGCATGTCGACCAGGTCGAGCTCGTTGACGCTGCTGGGCCAGCAAGTCCAGCCGCTCACCACTCCACCGTAGCCCGTATTGAGGCCTCACCCATCACAGCTTCGGCTAATGCAAACGCAGAGGGAGGCTTGGCTACGAATGAATGGTAGGCCTCAGCCTCAGTGCTTTTGCCACCACCAATTCATGCCCTGCCACAACGTACCGAGCCGTCCAGCGCGTAACGCAGCACGCATCAGCAGCCTACGACTAGGTACTCGTAGTCGGCACGCGCAGGCACGCCACGCAGGACGGGGCTTAGGATGCTTCGCCGCCGTCGCGAGCCACGACTCGGCATCAAGACTCAGGAACCTCACTCCTATGCTCGTGCGCCGCGGCGAGGCGCCGAGTCAACAGAAGGAACTTTTCCCACCGCGACGTCTCTCCCTCAAGTTACTTCTCGGTGCCACAAAGCGTGGAAGCTTTGCCTAAGGGCGCAGTTGAGCGGTCATGTCTGTCTCGTAGGCGCATTCAAGCGCAGCATGGTGCTTTACTACAACAAACCTTGCAGCGTCCGCAAAGGCGCAATCTTCTTGTTCTCTTGTATTAATAGGCTCTCAACGACGTTTCCGGGTGTCTTGTTTGGTCAGTTTCCCCCCTGTCATTCGCATCTCTGCACTTTTCCCTTGACACTGGTGTTGTCGAAGTGTCGGCCACGACAACAGTAGAACACAGTGCAACACAACAAAACGCCATACAAGTCAAAGGCCAACAACGACAACTCCATCCAAGTCAAAGGTAGCAGCTAGCCAAGAGCAGAAGAAAAGGAATCGCAATGGTTAGCTGGACCAAGATCACGGCATGCCTCGCGGCGGTGGGGAGCCTATCAGTCGGGTTGCGGCAGCGAGCGTCGGCCGTGAGAGGGGTCGAGCGGATCCAGCCTAGGGACATGGCTGGCGACTCCGGCAACAGTTCGGAAAGAGCGGCAGACGACTGCAAGACGTTCAAGGCCATGCGCGACAAGACGGCGGAGCTGTTCCGGCGACCGCTTAGCAAGGAAGAGTACATGAGCCGCAACTTCATGTGGATCCGATGCCGGACGAGTGAAAATCACCTCCTCGACCTGGGAGGAACCTGGTTCGGACGCAAGGGCAAGCCCTTGAAACATTTCCTTGAAAAAGGCGGCGCGAAGTTCGCATACTGGGAGCTTCACTACGTCAACCGCAAAGGGTGGGGTGATGCCGTTCTTCACTTTGAACCGCTCATTGGCTTGAAGTTGTCGGACGCAATAATAAGGATCAAGCAGATGGCTATGATAGAGGCAAACCGATACAAGCGCACGTTTTACGTTGTCGATTGCCCATTTGACAGATACGATCCGGGCCGCGTCACGGAGAAGGCCAACTTTGCGAAGGCGTGGCCAGAAGAGCTGTCTAACAACGATGACACCATTGCCGTTTACAATGCACCGTTGGGCCCTTTCGAAGGGTACGGATGGGACGAATGGTCCAAGACTCGCCCAGGATGGCACGATTGATGCTGTAAATATCTGTACTACGGACCTAGCCAAGGTAGTATAGAAGCAATGCAGGCAGTTGCCCATGCATTTCATGGTTGGCGAAATCCCGATACCCCTTGCTTTGGTGAAGCAGAGCAGAGAGGCGCGTATGGCCGTCGCAGACGGTATGCCGAGGTGTTGGTTATATATAATGTTCCTCAATTACCTTTGCGACCGCTTGATTGCTTGAAACTACTTTCCATTACCTTACCTGACCAGGCACCTTAAGGTACCCGACATGGACAGTAACGGCATCGTGCCGGAAGTGCGGTCCCTAAGGTACCTAGGTAGGTACCTAAAGGTAGGTACTCCCTGGTCTCCCCACCGCAAACATTGGCGCCACTGTTAGTGCCGCTTTGCTCGCCTCCGGCTTCCCGAAGCACCCACTTGGACTTTGGCAGAGCAGTACAGGTACATTGGACTAGACCCCGGTCCTGCGAGCCCGAGAGTACCTGCGAGGTGACCGCACCGACATAGAGTACCTTAAGGTACCTATGGAAGGTACCTAAGGTACCTTAGGCCTTTGGCGCTGTCCAGGGTCATCAGCCAAGGCTAAGGTACGATGTACTAACACGGGTACAAGGTCCACGCGCATCTGCATGTGCCGTCAATCGCGCTCCCCCGCTCGCGATCGCATCGTCCTCCTGCATTCACCCGGCCTTGCAAGCTCCATACCTTAGGTACTCTTACAGCCGTCCACCAAACACACTGCCAACGGCTCAGCTCACTTGCCCGTACCCGAAGCTGATCCCATCCGGCTCGGATCCCCAATTGTCTTATTGTATACCACAGATCATCTTCCCAACTCGTCAAAACCTACTCTTCCTCCTCCCTCTTACCTCAGCCTCTTCTTCATTGTTTTGCGTCCCGAATCCTCGCCTCCCGTCTCCGTCGGCCATTCATTATCTCGGACTGAATAGCCTGCCGCCTCGGAGCACTCCAGCTTCAAGCATTGCATCTTCAACTCCCTCTCCTACTTGCCTGTTCGCGCCCCGAGAGGCAAGCCAGCCTCGAGCGCAAAGCTGATCTTGCGGTTTGTGGATGCACTAACTACTGATCCATCCTCTTAAACGTCCCAGTTTCAACACCACCCTCTCCCCGTTTCGTTTCCTCAATATGGCATCCTTCGGTCGTCAGTACTCGAGAGCCTCACCCGTGCTTGCCATCCAGCCGCAGCCTTCTCACCAACCTCCGCTGTCCCAAGCAAGCTTCGCTAATCAACATGCGCCGCCTGCGACGTTCGGCGCCGGGGTGATTGACATACCTCATGCAGCACCATGCCTCGCCGCTGGCAGGAAGCGATCTCGCGATGAGGCATCTATCAATCTCGAACCCGACGCCCCCAGGTCCAAATCCGAAGACTCGCGTCCAGACTGGACGTATGGCGAAGGCATGGTCTTGATCAAGCCCGGGACGGGATATGTCGCCGACGCCAGCAGTCAATCTGGTACCTGGGTCGAAGAACAGATGGCCAACGAGCAGCAGCCCAGCCGCCAGCAGACCGAACAGCGGCCTGAATTGAGAAGCCACAAGTCGCAGCGGGTAGACCACAGCATCTACCAACAGTCGCCGTTGAGCACGCTTACGAACGTGGACGCGACTGGCGTCTCTAGCATCAAGGCTGCACCTGCTGACAGCGCAAGCAAACAGCTCGTCATCGATGACTTCACCTTGCATCTTGGCATTGGCTGGAGGAGTATCAGTGACGATGAGGACATTCAAGCAGCAGCCCGTGGCTGGGCCCGTTTCATCGAGAATCACTATGCCCTCACCAATGTACGCATGTGCCTCGAAAGCAAGGGTCTCCAATCATATCTAGTAGAAGCACGTGAGGGCTTTTTTCTGTTTGCTGAGAATCTGCGCCACGGCCGACTGGTCAGCCGGACTGTTGATGGCGCACTCCGAAATTTGCGATTGTCGCCGCCGACCTTTGACGGCCCAGAGATTCAGGTGCGGCCCGAAAATCTCCAGCCAAGCGAGCCTTTGGCAGATACCGAGATGAGAATAGATTAGCGGCCGATGCAATGCATTTTTGAAGGCTTGTTTCGAGGGCATTCGATGGTCCCCTACCCCATCTCCGGGGTGCCCATCACGACGCAGAGTCGTGTCAATAAAAGTCATGGCGCCTGTTACAACACTGTCCTGAGGACATGGCCAAGGAGCGGTGTCGTGCAATTCTTCCAAAGTATCAACTGCCAAGTGTGATCTTGCACCACTTCGCCATACTACCCGCCGGACATGTATGCAGTAGGATACAGGGTTTCAAGTTCTACACCCGACGCACAACTCATACATGCTGAGTGTCGGGGCTCGAATGCCACTCGTCGTGACATCTTCGAAATGCCATGCATTCGCAATGGTTATCATAGGGTACTGGGAGTGCCACCGGCGCAATTGGAGACGGGAATACTACGACAAAGGTGAGGTACCTCACCTTTCACAATATCGGGAGTACAAGTACCTTAGTACGACTACAGGTACACTCGTCTGGATTCGGCGATGGGGCGCCACACAGTGTGAACTACACGAGGCACCTACGAGTGCTGCGTGCTCGTACGCCTTGATGACCTTCATCCGTGCATGCACGAAGCACCCACCCTGTACTCAGGTACTCCGTTCCGCTCAACCCTGCTCATACTTAGGAACCAGCAAGCCTTCCTCCTACCCGCATACACGTCCGCCTCAGGCCGCCATTCATCTTTCGTCACTCTCTGAACCTCCCGCGCGCAGGTCCTGCTACTCATCTCCTGCCGTTTCCTTCCAAGGCTGCTCTCTCTTCGTCGCTGGCCGACGAGGCTCGCCGACGGTCAACATGTCTAAGCCAAACCAGCTGTTCTTGCTGGCCGACCATATCAAGCTGTCGCTGCTGGAGCGCCAGCGCGCAAAGAGCCTCGACCTCGACAGCGACACACAAGACGGGCACCTCTCGCGCTCACTAGACCAGTTCCGCAGCGGTCTCGCTTCCCTCCAACTCGAACAGGCGCGCCTCGAGCAGGCGAAAGATGCAAGGTAAACCCCCCTCCCCCTTTCCTCCGGGCTCGACCTGTTTGCCAGGCTGGCCGAGGCCGACGACGAGCGGGCTTCGCTGACGGCTGTGCAGCGCCGCAAAATCCATCGCAGACTCCCTGCCCGCCTTGCAAAAGCAACTCGACGACCTAACGGCCCAATTCCACGGCTTCTCCAACCCTTCGACGCAAGCGACGCTCAACCAGGCCAACTCGGACGAGCTCGCCGATGACTTCGCCCACGCTGCATCGACGTCTCCCACCTCGCGCAAGCCTAAAACGGTCCGCTTCAGCGACACGCCGCCATCTCCGTCTGATGAGCTCTTTGGGCAGTACCGTGACAACCCGGCTGACGATGCCGCGGGCTATCGCGATCAAGCCGACGGCATGACCAACCAGCAATTGCACGAGTTCCATTCGCAGGTTTTGGACGAGCAGGATGAGCAACTCGACCGGCTAGGCGAATCCATCGGCCGGCAACGGGAGCTGAGCATGCAGATCGGCGACGAGCTGGACAGCCACGTTGCCATGCTCGACGACGTCGAGGCAGTGACCGATCGCCATCAGAGCCGCCTGGATCGCGCGAAAAAGACGCTGGGCAAGGTGGCCAAGAGTGCTGGGGAGAACAGGCAAATGACGGCCATTGTCGTTCTAATAATCATTCTCGTCCTTTTGATTGCCATCTTGAAGTAACTTCATTCGCCAGCTATTTCTCCATTTCACGCGGAGACGATTTGCATGGTTCGGCGTTGTGGGCGGTTGGAATCTTCTTTGGCGTTTCATCCTTGGGTCTGTTGGAGTCTTAAGCCTTTCAGCATGCTGAATCTGATTGATTGATTAATTGATTGATTGATTGAGGAGACTGTCCGCCGTGGCTGTGCTCTATGAGTATTGATGGTCTCTGTTCTTCGACATCTAATCACACTCTCTGACGTGGCAATTCAGGACTGCCTTGCCGACCCACGGTCGTCGTCTGTCTGTCGCTGTGCTATCTCCCGCAGCGCCGATCAGCGGATTACGTCCCCCTCCTTCATTATGCCCTCCAGGTCCTCGAGGATGTCGCTTCCGCCTAGCATGCCAGATCCTGCCACAGCGGTCCTCTCCTCCGTCGACCACACCTCGTGGAACTTTACGGTCTTATCGCTGGATGCAATTACAATGCACCCCTCCGACATAGCTGTGCCTTTCTTCGACCTGCCCGTTTCTGTCGTGCCCGATGGGTATGAGATGGCGTACAGCGCTCGTAGTTCTCCCTCCTAGGGAATTGCGGCCACTTGTCGGCAGTCCGGCCAGCTGAACACGGCGACCCGGTATGGATGCTCTGGCTGGGCATAGCCGAACGTTGCCGCAATCTCGCGCCGGGTCGTCGACCAAATCAGCGAAGTCACTTGTGCTGCCACGGCGATGGTAGCCAGAGCTGAGCCGGATGAGGCGTGGAAGAAGTGGATGCACTTGTCGTTGGAACCGCCTCCTGTGGCGACGAGGCCGTTGCGCCACGGACAGAAAGCAATGGCCTTGACTGCGGCTCTATGAGCCCAGAGCTGTCTTGCGCACCCATAACCGAGAAGCTGGATACTGCTGGGGGACGTTCGAACTGTCCAAATTTCAGTCCCATTCTCTATCGTGGCGTTGGTCGTCTCGCTAAGACTGCGCGTGGCCCGCTCCAACTCTCTTTCCCGATCGTATACATTGGCCTCTGCCAACGTCTGCCCCAAGATGAGGCTTCCACGACTGTTGTTAGGATCGATACCTCTGGACTGGCCGAGGATTTCGTCCGCGCCAAAGAGGCAGCACAGGTTGTCGTTGCCTCCAGACGCAAGCAGCTGGCCGTCGGCCGACCATGCCAGACCACATATCTGCTGGCTATGAAGCGAAATCTTCGCCATCAGAGACATGGAACCCGGCCAGGTGTCTCGCGAGACTTCCCAGCTCATTGGCCACTCGACCACATAATAGTACAGAGTCCCCATCTCGTCTCCAACAACCAGGTCTTCCGTTTGTACTGCGACGTTCGGGTTCAGGGGATTGCGTGAAGGGCGAAGCACACAGACTGGGCGCCAATGCAGACAAGTAACAGAATGTGGCTGCTGCACCTCAAATCTTGGGAGCCCATCGTAAATAGACTTGAGGATTAGCGAGCCGTCAGATCTGCCGGCTGCGAGAATGTTCTTGTTGCCCGAAATCGACGAAAAGGCAACAGACGTCAGCTAAACATTGTCAATCTGTACGCCGTTCACCATACGAACGCCTGCCCCTTCGGACCACGTATACAGGACGTTTCCCAACCCAACTGCAAGGGTTTGACAGGTTGCCGAGTACGCCAATATAGAACAGTAATAATCATCTCGTAGATTTGGAGCGTCCAAAACCCTTTGAATCAGTCAGCGGCAGTACAACAGCAAAGCCGACAGAGGGCATACTTGAACGGCGCAGCTGGAAGAGCCCTCGTGACAGACGGGTGCGGAGAACCTGCGATCTTTTTAGCCACCACCGTGGCTCTTCTGTGGCCTGGGAGGGCGACGAACAACTGCGTATGCCTAGAACGGGCCATTCGCTTTCGTTCCAGGTAGCCTGCTTGGGCATAATCGTCCCAATGCTGGACAGCATCGATACGTATGAGGGCATGGGCACGTAGAAGCTGAATTCGAGGATCCTGCGAATGCGATCAATCTCAAGCGCCGACGCAACGCGGCCATGATAGCTCTCAAGATCATCCTGCGCGCTTGTTCTTGTTCCCAGGGAGGACATTGTGAAAAGACGAGCGTTGGTTCCTCGCCGAAACAGATGCCCGCGGCCATCGTCGACAGCGGTACTCGTGACAGCCAAGCCCCCAACGGTCCATACCGAGCTATGGCTGGCCTGACGCTCTCCGTCCCGAGGATGATGTCCTGTCGCTGGGGAAATGGTGGTTTCGGTCCCCCCTAGTAGCAGTTAGGTCTTTGTGGGAGCTTTGGTTCGGACGGTCGAAGACAAACCACCGCCATCGCGCGGTCGACTGTGTGTAGACACATTCGACGCTATATCCAACGAAGGAACTATGGACATCATCCTCCGTGTACGCGGCAGAAAAGGGTCGGTCGAAACGACGGCGCGCCTTACCAGCCTCTCGATGGAGGAGAGTGAACGTGGCTGTTTTGCTGTTTGATATCGCTCGGTAGCGGAGGCGGCCGGGTCTCGAGTCGGAACAAATCTGTCGAGGACGCGTGGGCTCCCGTTGTTGCTGCAATTCGCGTCAAGATGGCCAGCAAGATACTGCGGCTCCCAACCTGCAGGTGGCTGACTGGCGGTACATAAGAACTCGCAGCTGCTCTTCAAACGTCGGCAGCTGTATGCTCGACGACGTGTGTGGCCATCTACCGCCAGCTCTGACTCCGCCTAAGATCCAGGGCCATCTAAAGGAGGGGGGAAGATGCGCCGCGGCGTGGCAGGCGATTCTATCCGGCTGTCATCGAGGGATCCATAGCCCGAATCCGAGGGGCTGACGGGAACCGAATGGTTGACAACAATTTGGGATCCAAAGCGACGAACACGCCTGCCGCCACGATCTCGGCCTGATTTGGAATCTTTCCAGTTCCTGTACATAAGGGCTGTCATTGGTTGACGCCCGCGACGAGGAAGTTGCTTCAACGGCCGACCCTCAAAGGATTGCAAAGGTGAGATGACACACGGGTAATTGCATCCGTCCACTGGCGCACAGGCTGGGAGGAAGTTGTGACAGAGTTTTGATGGATTGAACAGATGCACTCTCGATATGAGTACGTCTCAGACGATGACAGGCTACTGACGAAGGATATTCGCGGCCGAAGATTATTGCGTGGTGGTCAGCGTTGCTTCCGAGCGAACGGCCGATGTACGAAGAGTGCTGAATTTGAACTTGAAGATATTCGATGGTGCCGGGTGTTTGCATATGTAGGTTAGCTAGGGTGACGAGGCTACTGGTTTGAGGAGATGGATACGGTTTGCCCGGGACCGCAACGTCGGTAGGTGGCAAGGCGTGCTGAGTGCTGAAGCCACGCGCACGCCAGGTACTCGACGACGCCTTGCCCTCGCCCCGGCCACACCTACCAGAGACTTCCTTGCGTTGTGTCTCTCTTGCAAGGGAAGGCAAGCATGACGATGAAGCGGTTGACGATATTAGTGGGTGAGCTTGGAGATGAACAAGGAAGAGAAGGGCGGGAAGGGGCCACATGAGGCAGGCAAGTGCAGCAACATTGACGAGACGCACTGAAATATCAGATCCACCTAGCCGTGACCCGCCACTGCCATCTCAGTTTGCCATGGGGTTGCCATCGGCGATGAATGAAGGCGCTTCTCCATTGCTGCTACAGGCGGCAGGTTCAGCAGGTCCAAAGAGAGCCTGGTTGATAATGCCCTTATTCTTCTGGCGGCCATCTGGAGTGAGGCACGGCACTTTACATGCAACAACGAAGAATACTATAGGCAGCGTATATATATAGACTTTTATGTACGACGAAAACGAAAGTATATGTGAATGAGGTACCCTGTCGCGCAGCCTGCCCCGAGTGTTACCTCCGTGCGGCTCAGGAGCCAGGCCGCGGGACAGGGTGCAGCAAATATATGTACAAGATTGAAGATCACGGCGCAGTAAGCGAATGGATTGTGGAAGAAGATGATTGGGCCTCACGGATGGCCTTGCTCCTGTCGCACTGTCTCGCTCCGGCAGTTCTGGCTGAGGCAGGCCCATCAGCCAGCCGGGCAGGTGCTGTTCTCGCTCAGTTCAGGTTTTTCCTGATGTTGTCGTACTGCGAGTCTGGGTAAATGAGGCAGTTTTGTGTTGAGTCAAGCGCACCCAGAGCCTGGTGGCTGGTGCTGATGAGAGACCCGCTGCCCTTGCGGTCGCCCGAGGCCTCCCAAAACATGCTGCCGCCCATGCCCTTGCCCTTGAGGTACGAAACCTTTTGCTGGATCATGTCGGGTGTGTCAAAGGAGATGAGCTCCCTGGTGCTGGCATCGTAGCTGTAGTAGCCCTTGGCGACGTTGTCGTAGTTGACGACGGCACCAGGCTTGGGCAGCACCTTGTAGTCCCAGATACCGTTCTCCCAGCTACCGCCACCGATGCCCGAGTACGGCTTACCGATGCCGTCGGTGTTGGCAAAAGCGCGTCCATAGATGGGCATACCCAGAACCATCTTGTTCGCGGGAACGCCGCCGTTGATGTAAGCTTGAACGGCATCGTCGGTGTTGAACGGTGTGGAGTCGGGGTTTTTGGGGTTGGCGAGCAGATTCGCGTCATGTCCACTGGCATTGCTCCAGGAACCGGCGAAATCGTAGGCCATGAGGTTGATGTGGTCGAGAACTTGACCTAGGGCTTGCATGCGAAGAAGATTGTAGTTGGTGGGACCCGCTGGGGCGGCGATGGAGAGCTCGAAGTGATACCCCCCGGCCGACTTGGCTGCATAGGCATCCAACTCCTTGCGCACAGCCTGGAGCAGAAGAATCATGTTGTTGGCTTGCGTAGCATCGGCCGGATACTCCCAGTCGACATCAATGCCGTCAAACCCCCAATCCTTCATGGTGCCCACGGCTGACTTGGCAAATGTAGCGCGCGTTGCGGCGCTTGACGCGACGGCAGGGAAGTTGGTAGACCAGGTCCAGCCGCCAATGGAAAGAATGACCTTCAAGTTTCGGTTCTGCTTCTTGAGCTGATAAAATTGCTTCACGCAACCGTACGCGTTGCGGCCAACATCATTCCATGCTAGAAGATGACGGTCAGCGAAAGGTTAATTTCAATAATAGTACCCAGTCAGGGAGAAATGAGTCGCCTAGAGGTATGGGAGTGAGAGGCGGCACTGACAATCACCAGCATAGTGTTTTTCGAGGTCGGCATAGGTGTCGCCAGAAAAGCTTTACGAGGGCGTCAGCACCTCCGTCCTTGTCCACAATCTTTGTGTATTCAACACTCACATGGTGCCATCAGACCGGAGGTTCATGAACGAGTAAAGGACGTGAGTAATCCCAGAGGCCGGGAGATCAGCAGGCTGATAATTGCGGCCGTAAATACCCCTGCAAAACGCTCAGTCAAAGTCGAGTTTCGATTACGACAACTGGGACCTCCTGGCTCACCAATTAGTGAAGTAGACAGAGTTGGCATAGCCACTTGCGCGCTTCTCAAGCGCGTTCTCTGTCTGTGAAAAGGGTGTGGCGAGAGCCAAACTCGCCTGCAAGCAGGCAAGAATCGCCACTGACGTGGAGAGAATGGAAGGCATGTTGAGAGTCGGTTCAGGGGGCCTGTGGGTTAGTATGAGCACCTGGCTCGGCAAATAAGAGAGGAGATGATGGAGAGTGAGAGCTTCGCTTGGAGGTCTATATGAAGCTCATCTACGGGGGGAGATACTGGTGATATTTATATCTACCGAGCTTGGGAACTCGGTGGCCTCGGCGTGGCTTCACGACTTCCCATTGTGGGAGCCATGCCGGCCTGACGCTCGACACTCGCTCGCAACCATGCCAGCCCGCCTCTCACGGAGGCAAATCTCTGCGCACTCAGAGCCGGTGGTTTGCGGGTGGGGATGGGCATGTTACTTGGCCTTCTAAGATCCCACCAAGCGGCTGCTAGCAACTCAGATTGGTCTCGCCAGGTCTTTCGGCTTCAAGGCTCTGGATTGGGCGGCCAAGGTGGCTCGCCTCATCGACAGCCTGGAGCAGCCATCTACAGTTTGGCAACGTTGCTCATTGCGAAGTATCCAGTACGCTGGTCCTTACTTGCGCGGGTCCCTGCCGGGGGGTCTGGCAGCGGTAGTGGCCGTCGACGCCGTCGGTACGAATTCGTCTGATGACACCCTTGCAGCCCTTGGACTCTTGCGACCTCTCTGCAAAGCCCGTCTACCCCAGTTCTCCCCTGGCGAATACTTGGTGTGTCAGATAGGCTCAGTTGTCAAAACTGTTTTGACCGACAAAGGAAGGAGGACAAGACCTCCTTTGGTCCCGCGGTGGGTGCGACCATGTCCTACGAGGGTACATAGCTGTACGGAATATTGATTCGATGACCACAACTCCATTTGGCCGCCGCGGTCTTATTGGGGGCGGCAGCGTCGCGAGAGTAAGTTTCCCCATATGCTGAGGCGTGAGGGCATCTTCGCGCGTAGAAGCGGACGGGAAGCTCGGTGCCAGTAAGTTGGGTTATCTCACTTTCTCCCTGAGCGCAATCTCATATACAATTCTCATACACCCACTCCATTTTCGTTGAAGCTAAGAGCGGGTGCAAGGCACGTGAGAGCCGGTATCAGAAGGTATGCCACTAACGTCTCGAACTTGCAGGAGCACCTCCGTCTTACGAGAGCTTGGCTCTCCGCATCCTGCTGGAGCCAAGGTTTGTTTTCCGGTATTTCGGTGAAGAGAAAGGACTTGTGGCGAAGGAATAGAACGCACTGGGGTAGTTCGCGCCCCCGCCGGCGCAGGAAAGGACTTTTGGTGCGCAATACACTTGGAAGCCATGGCTGGGCCTCCCTGGGAGGCTCTAATGTGTGATGCGATGGTGAGCGGGCTACCAGATGCGGAGGGCTTGCTGTGACAACGCAGGTATGCTCCTGATAGAGAAGCCAGGTGACGAAACTAGGCGCGGATAGGGCCTAAGACGGTAGAGGGCGCATGCCCCTGAGCCAAGGCGGCGGCTAGCTGACCAGATGGATGGGGCGGGCAGACTCCCAAACCGGAGCCGTCTCTGTCCGAAGACGGGAGTCTGGAAGATGTGACCTGCCCAGCCGAGAACAATAGCCCGTGAGCAGCTGGCGTCACGGCACTAAGCGGTTCTGTCGTCATGATGCTTCGCGGCTACACCAGCACGAGGGCGGACTGGGACGGCGATCCATCATGTTCCTATGGGCCCTATTTGCTGTTGGTGCTGCTCATGCTGTCGATGACGGCCACAACAGCAGCCGTGGTGGCAACGGTGCCGGCAGAGCCATCTGCACCCGATCTGGACCCGGAGCGGGAGGAGGGAGACTCAAGCTCTTAGTAGAGGGGCGACCTTTGGTACCGTAATTTGCGTTCTGCGGTCGTGTAGACTTGGTGTTGTGCCCAAGGTAATTGCCTGGGAGGGCCGAAAGCTGGCTACCTTACCTTAGGGCACCTCGGGGTTTGGACAGTGCCCGTGAGCGGGAATCCGCCCCACGCTTCCACTGCCCCGACGGTCCCCACGGGCGGGTCCACGACGAACCCCACGAGACCAAGCGGCGAGTAAATGGATCACTTGCAAAGCGCGGCCTCGATAGGCACTTGCGAGTAGGTACGGGCAACGGCTCGGCGCGCCCTGACAAAGGCGGAGCGATCACAGCTGTGCCACGTACCAAGCACGAGTCGGGTACTTCAAATATAAGGAACCCAAGGTACCTTACGAGCATCACAAGGTGCCATCCATGCCTACCTTAAGGTAAGGTACGGGTACTCGTGGTAAGGTACCGCACCTACCCCACAACAACAAGGGTGCGGTCGGCGCCAGGGGTCGGCAGTGGCTGCCAGCGCCACCCACGTCCTACGGGTAAAGCTAAACTCGTCCAGGCCTTCACGCCCCTGGCCCCGTCAGCTGGCCTTCGGGAATGAGGCCCACCCAATGCTTGCCTTGCCACTGGATCTCCTCCATACTCCGCACGAACTCCATGAAGTGCCCCAATCTCTTACACGCTACCGCAAGGAACCGCGAAGTAAGTTGACACCCTCTGTCGGCCTTAATCTACGCCCTATCTTCCAACAGCAAGGCACCGCTCGATAGCAGAGTGTGCTTCGACGGCGGATGTGCCCATGTCATATTGCAACGTTACGCAAATCTCGACCAAGAAAGCCTGCCCCAGACGCGCTCCCGGCCTTGCATCCGGGGTTTAGCAAGGGACACCAAGGATTGCCACCTCGTGCCTTGCCTTGAGTGCTTGCAGCAGAGCCTCCCGGATCGCTCGCAGTCCGGAGCTCAACTCTGAATCTGGACTGGGCCTTGCAGAACCCGGACACGCGCGGGTGTCTGGAAGTTTTGGGGTCGAGGTTGGATTACTACCCACTCTACGCGCTCTCGTCGTAATCACATGGTCTCTACGAGTTACAACAGGTCACTTGACACGCGATGCTAACCCGAAACCAGCAATGACTCTCCGTTTTGTGATTGACCATCCCGCGGTCAGGTGACCGTGGCGGTGGCCATTTCATTACCTATCTTGACTGTTCTGCTGACCCCCGCTGTGTCTCGTCTCGCCGCCATACAGGCCGCATCGGTGGCCCGACTTTAAGCCATACACTGCATATCTATCTGAGCGGCTTCGGCATTATGCTCACGTATCGTTGCTCGCAGCCATCAACGAGTACCTTTGCGGTGCCTCGACAGGCCTCGCCTTAGCCGAGAGACGGCTACGTACTACCGAAAGAGTGATATAACCATGTGGTTTACCATCAGGTACCATTGCCTTCCGGAGCGGAGCGTCGCATCGCCGGATGCCACCACGGCTCCTCCGCATGCCTTGGTAACAAGCGCTGCGTCTGGCGCTGAGTACCTACCTAGCATCGCCAGTTGGGCCAGTTTAGCAAATCGAATGTACGCCCCGAGTTGTCGACCAAATTTGGCTCTCCGATCCCAAGGCCCAGCGGGTTCACAAATAGTTCTTGAGCCATGTATTCCCGTCGGTTGGGCTCATTGATCATTTCACGTCAAGGTTCATCAGGCGAGGTCGTAAAGCTTTCTATTGTCATAGCAAAAGCAATCGTAGCGTCCATCTAGACAGTTATGCTCCATATGAAGGACGTTTGTACGCAGCCGACATGAATTTGGGATGTTGTAGGTACGCCGCAGGTAGGCTTTTGGGGGCTTCATCCTGAACAGTACCCAAGCTAATGCCAGGCAAACTCGGGAGCGTCTGCGACCTCAGCTGCAAATGACAAGGCGCCGGAGTCTTGCCTACCTTAGTGCACCGTCTGTTTTCTGCCCTGCTTTTGAACTTCACATGCCAACAGAGAGCACTCCCCAGGGCAACAACCAACATGAGCTGCGCTCGCTGCAAAAAGCTTTGGGGTATCGAGTCACCAGACGTCCTCCACTTCTGATGTGCAATAGGCTGCTCACTGCTTTGTGTGCTCATGTGATTGGCGTTGCTTGATGCGTCTTCACTTGCAGCTCTAGCCAAACAACTAACTTGGAGCTACCAGACCATCTTGGTCATATGGATTGACCCTCAGTAGAGCAGCTATGTGCCTACTTAGCATAACCTCGTGGTCAATCATCATAGCAAGGTAGCATGGCGCGCCACCCCACCGACGCACACTCCATCCTGCATTGTGATTGCTGCCATCTGTGCTCCAAGGTAAAGCAGCGTGCAAACTACAGGTACTGTGCATACTGTGCCCCACTGGCGGTAGCCATTTCATGGTGCTCTTTACGAGTTGATTGATGGAACCGCGCATTTTGAAGGCAGCATCCTTGCCAGCTGGTTGTCCGCGGCGCTGCGCAGTCCACCAATTCGCATGGCGTTGCTTGCTTGGTAGATATTCCTGCGACCCCGTCGGATTCCACGATTTCTTAGCTCTTGTCGAAGGCGAGACTTCGGTTCAAGGCGTTGTCGCAGAGGGATGATCTGTCACTGACCGGTGCTCTTCTGTTCGATGCTACTGGAGAATCAGCGAATGGGACATGCGTACGCGCGGCTTCATGGCCGGACACTGCATGCACAAACAAGTGGCTACAGACGGAATAGGGCTATCGTGCGACGAAGCGTAAAAATACTGCGTAGGCAGTGAAGAGAGTGGAGGAGGAAGTGAGGTATTCGTCCCAGAACCCGGTTGATGTACCAAATATGTACGGGGCTCCGTACATCCATTGGCCGATTAGATAAGGTAAGCTTTGCAGCTACCTCTAGCTCTGGCTCCCGGATGCCAAAGCTCCCCCTCTCTTACAGATGCAAGCCACAGATTGCGCCGTCATTCCTGGTATCAAAGTCGATCTCAGTCCCACGAAATGGCCAGTGTATGTATACCCGCCCCGGCATATGTGGCGCTGCCACATGCACGACTTTTGACTGACGCGAAGGATATCCAGCATGGGGTAGCTCGGACCGCTCGAGCTCGAACTCAGGAGCAGCGCGAGTTGGACCTCGAGAAAATCCACAGATATCGAACATTAGAAGACCAACTCCGGCAGCGAGTAAGGCTTGAAAATCCCCATGTACCGAAATGATCTCCCTGGTTGACACCTTGACTCACAGTTGACGGACATAAATTTCGGCAAGGACACGTTCCAGCTCACTTCGCAGCTCCTGCGACTCAACCCGGAATATTATACGGTATGGAACGTCCGCAGGCGCTGTTTGACGTCTGGACCATTGTCTGGACCCTCGAAGCTGCCGCAAACTTCTTCCACGAGCGTCCATCTTACACCCTCTCCCGATGACTCATTGCCTTCGTTGGCAGAAAGTCGGCCAAGCCGCGGCCTCCGGGGCCCGAGTGTTGGCACTCCTAAGCCCAGCCACGGCAACATTGGTAGCACGGATCTGCCAGAGAAAGATGAAGGAGTCATGCGCTCTGAATTGGCATTCACAGTGCCTCTCCTTGTCGAGTTTCCCAAATGCTACTGGATCTGGAAGTATCGCCTGTGGATCTTGGACCAGGCCACGGACAGGCTGCCCGTTGGCGCTGCTCGGGCAATTTGGGAAGAAGAGCTAGGACTCGTCGACAAGATGCTACGTAGGGACCGAAGGAACTTCCATGCATGGGGTTACCGTCGCCACGTCGTGTCGCAACTGGAAAGTGCCTCTCTCGACGGTCAGAGCATGGTCGAGTCCGAGTTTGAGTACACGACCAAGAGGATCCACGACGATCTTTCAAACTTTTCCGCATGGCACAATCGCAGTCAACTAATAACTCGTCTTCTGGCGGAGCGTGGAGCGGATACAAATGCTCGCAAGTTGTTTCTCAGCACAGGTAAGCCACCCAACTCCCCAGAGTGTATCAGCCTTGGGCTCTGACGCGGTCACAAGAGCTTGAAAATGTCCGCAATGCGCTCAACGTTGGTCCGGAGGATCAGTCTCTTTGGTACTATCATCAGTACCTAGTATCAAATGTGGCTGAAGCCGAAGGCCAACAAGCTATTGCTCCCGGCCTGGCCATGTCCAATCGGAGCCTTTACATTGCAGACGAGATCGCCAACATCCAGGAGCTCCTTGAAGATTATACGGATATTAAGCGGATTTACGAAGCGCTGATCGAATACACAGTTGCCCTTTGTCGGCTAGACAACCGGCCTCTGGACAGCGGGCAGCGGAAAGATGTGGCACACTGGCTAGGGAAGCTGAGAGATCTGGATCCGCAACGCAGCGGCCGCTGGGCCGATCTGGAAACGGATATCGGTCATACGTGAGGTACTTGCAGGCTCGGTTTTGCGGGAATTTGAGGATTCTGATACCTTCAGATCCCATGCCAGACGAGCCGGATAGTTGATTGGATGCCGACGGCGACAAAACATCGGAGCCGCCGAGGTTCGTTGGATTACGGTATCTACCCTTGGCACTTCGACTTCACCTTGTCGGCTCGCTTGCCCACGAGGTCTTCTAGGTATTCCAGCACCGTCTCTACGGGTACCATGCTCATGAGTCCCAGTGCAGGGTTAGATGACTTGAGAACCTGACCGCCAAAGAGCACCCGCAGGTAGTATTCATTGCTGCCTGCCGGCGCGGTCGGGCACGGCGTGGCTGCGGTTGTGGGCGCCGTCTGCGTGGGTGAAGCCAGACACGAGCAAGCTGATGACAATTCTTTGGCGTCACGGCACTCTGATGGCCATGTGGGCAGCGTGGCCGAAGCTGTCACGACGGAGGACTTGAGAGTGCTGCAAAGGGAGCTAGCAGACACTGGCTGTCGTATCATCTGGCGGAGACAGTTGTCATGGTTGCAGTGGGGGCCGATGATGGTGGCTGTCGGTTGAGGCTCCGGCTGCCGTCCCGTCCGCTTGTACAGCTCAAACACCACCTCGGAACCCATGCCTGGCCAGACCATGTTCTCGAGCTGTAGAATGGAGAGGAGTCGGGACACGGAACCGTCGTGGGCCACGTTGTGGTAGTAAATGACGTCAGTTGACCCGGCCATGAAGTCTCGCAGATGTGTCGTCAGCTCTCCGATCCAGACGCCAAGGGACGCCGCACTGGCTGGGAGAGACGACGGGTGGTCGCGGTAGATCTGGCTGTACTCCCAGTGGCCCAAGCGGTATACGGCATCGGCCATGTCCTGCGTCACGCAGGTGGAGCTGTTGGAGCCGTTGATGAGTTTGCAGGGTAGCGGCTTGCCATGACATTGTCGCGCCGAGAGGTTGTCATAGTAGTGGTCAAAGGAGGCGTGGAAACCACCGTCGTCCGGACGCACGCCCGAGATGTCGTCGAGAGCGCAGTACAAAGAGGCAGATGCGGCAAGATGCTGCTGCCACGCTGGGTTGCTGCTCGATTTGATGGCGCTGAAGAGGCTGCTCGAGGCGCTGCAGCTGTACTGGGGCTCCAGGCTGTCGACTCCCTCGGCCTGCGTTCGATCCAGAGAGTCAGTGAGGGCGTCGACCGGAGAGCGTCAGGGGCGGGGGTTCAAGGAGTCGAGGCGGAGGCGGTGCAAGCACGACGTACCTGAATTATGAGGGGAAACGGGTCAGTAGTCTGCCACATGCCGTTGGTGACCATGCCTGCGACCTGGCTGGTGATGACATTGTTCGTGACGCGGTAGCGGACAGCAGATCTGTATTCGGGGTGACCTCGAGCGGGCAGGAAACCGAGAAGGTCGTGGTAGACGCCATACAGGTCGGCTCCATGCTGCCCCGAGTCGTCCAGGCCGCCACCCGTAATCTGCGGGAAACTGCAGCTTCCGACCCAGCCGGATGGGACAAAGGGATTCACTGGAGAGATGTATCCCTGCCGATGGACCTTTGCAGGGTCAGGTCCAGGCAATGGCTGGCCGTACAGAAAGAGGCGGGCGTCGGGACAGTCCCAATGATACGACTCGATGGGGAATGCATTGGACGCGTACGGAGTGCGCTTGTGATGCCTGTGCATCTGAGATGGTGAAGGGTCACGAGTTCGCCGTCAGCGTCAAGCAATTGCATGCTTTCAGGAAGAGGATATAATAGACGCACCAGCTCGACGTACTGAAGCTCAAAGTCGGGCCCTGGCCGGACGTACTCGGAGCGCCTCACATGCGGCATGTTGCACCAGTTGTACGTGCCATAAATGCGGTCCGGAGTCGCCGACGAGTTGTAGATGAAGCCATATGCGCCGCTGCCATGTACCGCCCTTGTCAGATTGTTGATGCTGCTCTGCGCGGGCGCGTGCCAGCTGACGTCGGCCTCTGCGCGCACCGAATGAGACTGCTGCGCCGCTGCCGCTGCGAGGTGGACTTGCGCGAGCAGCGCGATTGCTGGGAGAAGGACGACGCTCAGCATGACGATTAGTAGAGCCGGCAGTGTGCCGTGGTGAAGCCGACGGTGATAGTGGGTGTAAGTCGGAGTGGGAAAGGCTTAAGGGCTGCGTAGACGTGGCGGCTCGCGCCGGTGGGGTAGCCGCAAATCTTCATCGTACATCATGTTGGCATGCGGCGGACGCCGAATATATACCTGCAGGTCCCTTCGTGGTGAGGCGGAGGCAGTGGCATTAACAAGAGCAAGGTGGTGGTGGTGGTGTTGCTGCCCCTCACCGACCGAACTCTGCCGTGCCCACGTCCCACGTGGGTTGCCCCGGCGGAACCGACGGTGCAGTAATTACGAGGCAACGACTTTCCGTTGTCATTAAAGACGCGTGTCGCGACAAGGCCGGTGGCGGAAAAGGCTGCTCGACATGTTCGGAGGTCATCATATTCATCTCCCCTCCCGGGGAACTCCTTGAGCTGCCAAGCTGAGTAGACACGCCAAACAAGGGTCGACAGTTTGCTGCCCGTCACGCACGTGGCACAGGCACCCATGCGACTCGCCCGGGTGAAAGCCAACTCTCGGATAAAGAAGATGCGAGATGGTAGAATTGCAATACTAGCAGCATCCTGGCAAGGGCTTCGTTGGCTTGCAAAGGCTTCGTGTCCGAGGCTTCCACCTGTATGCTGTGACGGACGCTGCTCTCGTGCCAAGTTGTTTGTATCGTTCCTTCATAATTATCATCGTCGCTATTCCGGAGACGTCTTGTTAAACGGCCACTTCCAACCTAGCTGCTCCTGTTTCGGCTGTGCTCCATGTGGTGGCCGAATACATACAGACATGGACAGCCATGGTATACTTGCACCCGGTCGCCCGTCACCAGTCCCCGTCTACCTGGGCAGAGGCTGCTCCATCTCTCCAGCCTCACACCCCAACGTCCCCCACGCTGGCGAGGCTCTCATCGACTGTGTCTATTAATGATCAAATAGCACTCCTGGCACTGCCCGTTGGCCGCCCTCGTGGCCGCCCTCGTGGCCGCCCCCGCGACGCTCCTCGTCCCCGCGACGCTCCTCGCCCCCGGAGCGCGCCCCAGCTTCTGGAGCTGCTCAGCTGGCTCGGGTTGCGCCGCCCAGAAGGAATGTCCCCCTCGCTTCCAGAAGCGATACCTGAGCTCGACGATGATGCTTCCCAGTCCTCGCCCTCTGATTCCACATCCGCGAGCCTCACAACCGTAGGCCCAATCTCAATCTCAGAGTTGTCCTCCTGTCCGGCCTCGGGAGATGACCCATGGCTTGTAGGGGCAGACGACGTATTTGACGACGAACCATCACGGGCTTCATCGTGAGCGGATTTGGGATAAACGTGGCTATCGCGTCGGCTCCCATCCGGTGACGACGGCTCTTCGCCCTTTGCAGCGCCAATGCTCGGTGATGAAGTTTCTTCTGCATCATTCAACAAAACCGTGATACTTTCTTCAACGGAAGCTGTGGGACTCTTCACCATCCGCTTGCCAATCTTGAATTTCTTACCCCTGAGCGCCATACGCTCGGCCATGGACATGAATTGATGATTCGCGGATACCGACTTCGAATTAGTGGACGGCTTCTGCTCCACGGCTTGCAATTTTCTAGGCCGGCCTCGTTGTCTCGCGGGCCGTTGTGTTTCTCGGGTTGAAACAGGCGGCTCAAGGTCCGGCGATGGCTCCGGCCCAGCGTTGCTTTCGGCATCTGCCCTCATCTCGGCAGTCGCTGCTGCGATGGTTGTAATACCAGAACGCCTCGTCCGCCGTTGTGCAAGGCCCCCCTGAGCCTGCTTTTGAGGTGCTTCTACAGCCCCTCCCTTTGCCGGCTGAACCTCGAGTTCGTCATTCAACCGTGCAATCTTCGCACCCGCAGCGCGCCCATCACGGGCTTCCACTTTACCAGCTTCGTCGCCGGCTGCCTCAGCCGCTATCGTTGACTTTCTTGGCCGGCCTCTACCCCTCTTGACGTTCTCTGTCGTGGCCAAGGCCGTGGACCGAGTCGGAGTAGCTACCGCGTCCTCCGGCGTGTTTGTTGCCATTGTTAGCCGTTTTGGTGGTCGCCCACGTCTCTTTAGAGATTGGCCTTGGACCGGCCTTGCTGTCGGTGACTCGCCAGCTGCAGGCGCCGGGGGGGAAGGCTGACCAGGCGTTACCGTAGCGTCCGTCGCAGCCGCATCGATGGCGTCCACACGGGTTGTATCCGCTTCAGTCTCAGACCTCTGACCGAGCTGAGCGGCTGCATCATCTCCCTCCAAATCTTCCAGCTCCGCATCCTCCACCTCAACGTAGGACGTCATTGGTTTGGCGTGTCGCAAGGCCGGCTCATTGATGTCGAACCGGGGCATCTCATATCTTTTGCGCGGAACTTCATCCTGATGGTCTTGCGGTGGTGGAGCCGTTGCCTGGTCGTGCTCAGCCTCGGAATGCAACTCAACCTCAGGCATGTCTACTTCTTGGGCAGCCGGGCTGTCGAAGAGAGCAGGGTCCATGCTATCCAGCAAATCCGCTCTGTGAGTAAGGCGGGGCTTTTTGTGGTGATTCTTCCCAACCACAAAGTCCGGGTCTTCATTGTCTCGTTTGGCCTTCCTTTTTGCCGCTCGAATTGACTTCTTGACAAATTCGGGCACGTCTGGTTCGGACAACTGAATCGATTCCGCGGAAGGTGCTTGGTAAGGATCGAAGAGAATCTTGTCTGGGGTGTCGTCTTGCTCGTAATAGCCCATACCAATCCTTTGGCGAACAAATATGGACGGGTCAGGGTAAGAAGACGAGCCAGCTTCGCCCGCGGCGAATACTTCCGCCGGTCTAGCAGCATTGTCTGGCAATGCCGGGCCTCTTTCACCGTGACCCGCGTTCTCGTGAGATGCATAGTCCTCCAAAGACAATTCCGGCCGCGCGGGAGTCTCGATGCGAGGATCCACCCCGTTTTGAGTCGGAACATCGACGGGCCCCAGTTCGGGGGCATTAGCAGTATCGCCATCGTCTTGCATTGTCTGCTCGGCCTCAACTTGTTGAGTCAAGTCCTGGGCCTTGGCGTTATCGGCCTGCTCTCGTAGACGCTGCATCCTCCGGCTATCTTTGCTTCGGCTCTCTTCCCCCACGGCTTTGAGCCAGGAGAGATTATGGATTCGGAAGTCAACGAGAGCCTCCACACTTCGATCATCCGCAATGGGTCGTGTATCGTGGCCAAGATGTGTAGTCTTGGGAATGTAGGCATTGGTGTTGCCCGAACGCCGGCAGCTACCGCAGCTGCAGATACCAAGGCATTTCGGGCACTGCCAGTTTTCGTCTTCAAGAACTCTCTGTGGCATCATGTCAAACGCCCTATAGAGCACACCGTAGCAATACGCCTCGGTGCATCCGGGGTTCGTGCACTCGTGGACCTTGTAGCTGTAATCCTTGTGGCAGCACACGTGGCATCTGCGAATGTCGCCCTTCTTCTTCTTCCTCTTCGGCTTCTTCTTAACCTTGTCATCGCCATCGCCTTCAGAGTCGCTGGGAGTCTTCTCGGGCTCCGGCTTTGTGATGTCTTTCCAAGGACGTCTTCTGAGGGCTTCTTGACAGATCTGTGCTAGTGATTTCTTGCCCGATCTCTGGCAAGCCACCTCAAAGGGTTGAGGAGAGGCCTGGACATCAATAAAGCCGTCGTTGACGATGACCATGGCGCGCCAAATCTCGTAACTGTCGACCAGTTCTGACCAGGACCACTGTTCGCACCATTGAAGCCCGGAGAGGCAGGCGCAGGACCGGCCCATTGCGTAGCACTCCATGCAGACGTCGTACGCATCCTCGTCTCCGCTGTCAAGCGTCCGCACGCAGTGTTTGCATGTCAGAAATCGGTTGAAGATGTTTGATCGACAGTAGGAACAGGTTACGCAGGAGTCAAAGGCTAGGAACTCGACATCCTTCTCCTTGAAGGCAAAGACCTCGTCGACAAGAATTTCAGAAAAGAGGCTGAAGAGCTTCTTAAAGTCCGCAGCCAATTGTTTGGCGCGTGGAGAGCTTCTGACAATGTCTTGGCCGATCCCTATGAAACTCAATTGCGTCATCTCTGCGTTTTCTTCCATTTTCTGCAGCTCACGGAAATATTTTTGAAGGGTGAAATATATGATGGCTTTGTTCTTGTACTGCTCGTCACGGCAGACGAGTCTCGTTTTCGGGAGCGCCTCGTGCAAGGCGAGGTCAAGTGTCTCGACTGTCGTGCGGTTCCATGCCACCTTCATGGTTCGTGTGCCTCTGTTCCAGACCTGGTGGGCGGCGAGCGGCGGAATGAGGATGAAGTCGCCGGCCCGCTGCTCGACGATGTACACGTCAAATGGTGCCTTTTTCCAAGCGTTCACCTGGGCGAAGTGCTTCTCTATCTCAATGTCGTGGCCAAGCATGGAGAGGAAATACTCTCGGACAACCTCACGGTCCTTGCTCTCGGTCATGAACCAGATGGAGCTTCCAGCCTTCTCTCCGCTCCCTTCGTTGGACGCCTCGACCATGATGTTCTGGCCCAGAGAAGCGCACATTTCGCGGTGCGCGGGGGTGTATGTACCTTCGTGACCGATGTAGCACATGAGGTTCTCAGCACGCATCTCCACGGGCAGGCTGGACATGAGGTCTCCAGCAGGCGATGCAGTGGCATCGCCACGAAATATCCCTTCATCTTGCCGGTTACTTCCACCGTGTGCGCTGACGTTCTCGTTTAAGTAGAACAGGTTGGGATGAATGAACTTTTGTAAAGCGTCACGCCACTCAATCGGACAATCGATGTCTTTCAAATACAGCCGTTGCCTTCGTTCGTCTCGAAATGTGAGCGGCGTCCACTGATTCGTAAGCTGCTTCATGGAGCGAAGGTAATGCCCCATTGTCATGGGTATGTCGCTGGCTGTCGGAATGTCGCGAACGTTCTCCTCTGTGAGACGCACGTTAGCGAATATAGAAGCCAAGTGGGTAGAGGAGAGACGAACGCTTCTTGTCGTACGTCTTCTCCAACCAGTCGGCGTTGAACAGCCACTTTGGCAGCACAGATTCCCAACCCTCAATGACAAGAGGCTTCCCGCCAGCAATGACATGGATCTGGACGAGTTTCTCGAATTCCTGTTGCCCCAGATTGCGCATCTGCGCCAGGGACACTCGTTGGACCCATTTGAAATTCGGCGTTCGATCGACCAAGCCTTGAAGATCGAGATCTGGCGGTACCGGGTCGAACTTTGCCTGTGGATGAAGCGAGGTCGGCATCTCTGCGGCGATTAAGCGACGCGTATACAGCTACGGACCGCTTCGAGGGTCACGGGCCGGAGATGGGGCTGCTGTGACGAGTTACGCGTTCAGCATGGGCCTGCCGTCGGAGACGTCAAGCTCTGCCAGCAGCTGATGGCATCCTAGGCGCCGCGTTGATGAGGGAGGGGTCTGCTCATGGCTTCGCAAATCTCCTGCGAAGGCGGTTTTGCGAGGTTGGTGCAGCTGCCTCGTCGGTACTCGTAGCGCATCTGAGTCGACGTCGATGCGCCCAATCAGCTCAGTCCTGGCTGCAGCTTGTCCCTGAGCTCATCGTTGTCGCGCGTTTGACGGTGGAGTGTTGAGCAGCTTCATCACGTGATGGGCAGGCGGTATGGGTACGCTACTTCGTCTTCCGTATCTCAGATGCCGAGGTGAAGTATTGAATGAAAGGTTTCTGCTGGTCAGGATAAGATGTGAATGTGATGACAGTGCATCCTATTGCACTCGTCTCAATTGATAATCAGCTTTGTATCCATTAGATCTCGGTCAGTTGGGCTCCAGAGTTGGTCTCGGTCAACGTCCTCCCTGCTGCGCTGGAGTGCTCGCACTAACAGCCCCCCACCACAAGCACCCCGGAACGTGTTCCTGTTTCCATCCAAGAAACTTCTGTACTTGATATTTTTGTGAAGCAACTGTCACACATTCTCTTAGCTGGCCTGCCGCCGACCCCTTTGCACACTTTTCTCGCCGATTCTGGAGAGCAAAGTCCATTAATGTGTCCAGTGAGAAGCTCATGGCGCAGTTGAGTTTACGTTGAGACGCGTGAGCTTATGTGAGTGAGCTGCCGTAGCCAAACGCAATCAAGTCTGACAGCAGCGCAGTCTCGCACAGTTACGGACCTTCCGTCGCCAGCCATGAGACTCACGACGTTGCCCAGGACTCCATGGAATGCCCTTCGAGGTCATTCCCTGCTGGACTGTACAGCAACAGCGCAGCTACCCCGGTCATACTCTCACATAAGACTGCCTAGTTGCACCTCACGGTTAAGACAACCACTCAGGTACAGCAAGGCCTTCCACCAGTCAAGGACACGGCTGCAACCGGCCACCGAAAGCGATGACAAAGGTCACGACAACGCTCCTCTGCCCCCATACAGTTTGCCAACGTCTGGCATCCTGTCGAGAATCCCGCCCTCGTGGGTTCCTTATGCCGAGCTCATGCGCATCGACAAGCCCACTGGCACGTACTACCTCTTTTTCCCTTGTCTTTTTTCGACATTGATGGCAGCTCCGATGCTGTCACCCATGGCCCCCCTCGAATCGGTCGTCGGATACTCACTCTTATTCTTCTCCGGCGCGCTCATCATGCGCGGCGCCGGGTGTACCATCAACGATCTCTGGGACAGGAACCTCGACCCCCATGTCCAGCGAACTCGGCTACGGCCGGTGGCTCGCGGAGCGATCAAGCCCTTCAACGGACTCGTCTTTACAGGATGTCAGCTCTTGGCCGGATTGGGGATACTGGTTCAGTTCCCCCTCCCGTGCATCCTCTATGGCACATTAAGTCTGCCCCTCGTTGCTACTTATCCATTGGCCAAAAGGGTGACATACTACCCCCAGTTTGTGCTCGGATTGACCTTTTCATGGGGAGCAATCATGGGGTTCCCTGCGCTCGGCATTGATCTGCTGTCAAACTCCGCTGCGCTGACTGCTGCCGGCTGCCTATACGCGTCGAACGTCGCTTGGACAGTCCTGTACGACATGATCTATGCGCATATGGACATCAAAGATGATGCCAAGGTCGGCATCAAAAGCATTGCCCTCAAGCACGATGCACAGACAAAGAAGGTTCTGACGGGTCTCGCCGCGACGCAGATTGCCCTCCTCGCCACTGCTGGCATCGCGTCAGGGGCCGGGCCGGCATTCTTCCTTGGGAGCTGCGGTGGTGCCATGATCACCCTCGGCGTCATGATCAAGCGGGTGAATCTCAAGAGCGTACAGGATTGCTGGTGCTGGTTTGTCAAAGGGTGCTGGATTACCGGAGCCACCATCAGCGGCGGTCTCGCTGCAGATTACCTGATTCGCAGCGCGGAGGAACGCAACCATGATCACGAGGGTCCGCGGAGCCCAGCAGTCTGAGGCGAGGATGCACTCCGTTCGCTGTAATAATAAGACATCCATTTGTACAGTCCATCGACCCGAAGAGAAATGTCGTCGTGATGCATGTTCGTTTTGAATGAGACCTTTTGATCTACCTTCCGAGGCCTAGTCTCTTTTGATCAAAACCCAACCTGTGATGCTGATGCCAGCAAGCCGATGTGACTCCTCATGCCAGAACTGTGACGCGACTTCGCTTCCCTTCCATAATAAACCCTTTACGACCGGGGCTTCTCCTTCTTCTCCTTCCACAGAGCGAGCAGGCCGACGCCGGAAACCTTGACGACCTTGAATCGAACACCGGGAATATCACCCTTGGCCTTGCCCTTGCGACCGAAACCAGCCAGCAGCACCTCGTCGTTCTCGTCCACGAAGTTCAGGCAACCGTCGTTGGGGACTAAGAATCAGCGTTAGTAAACTGCATGTCGCCGCCAGATCCGTGGAATGGAGAGCACGCACCGAAAGCCGTGACCTTCTTGCCGTTCTTGATCAACTGAACTCGGACACACTTTCGAATAGCAGAGTTGGGCTGCTTAGCCTCGACACCGACCTTCTCGAGGACGATGCCCTTGGCATGGGAAGAGCCACCGAAGGGCGAGGACTTGAAAGCGGTGCCCAGGGCGCGCTTCTTATAATGAAGGTCGGCCCATTTCTGGTCCTTTCGGTTCGTTCGCAGCTTTCGTGCGGCGTTGAGACCACGGGGTTTGCCTCCGGCCATGATTGCTTCAAAGAGTCAGCGCACAGCCTATGGGTAGACGGCAAGTGCGGAGGCACGACGATGATTTCGCGTCGAGTCGTACGTACCGATTTATCTGGGTATCGCGGCGATGGTTGGTGGTTGCTTCGGCTGGGCTTCGAAAAGTTGGTCTGACCTTACGGAAATCCTAGGTAGGGTTTTGCGGCCCTAGAGGAGAATGGTCCCACACGCTCCACTGAATAATGGCACGTGACCCGCCCAGCCCCGGAGAATTGAAGCTCCGCCCGACATTGTCTCTGGGCAGCAAAGGTATCACGTGCTATTATGACTTCGTCGGGTTCTGGTAACATGAGGTACCTTACTCTTCTCCACTTTAATCCAGCCTACCAAAGGAAGCGCATGGCTCGCATATGTCCTTCGCTGCGCTGAGGACTTGATTCCACCTGAGGTTGCTTATGCCGCAATGGACAAGCCTTCAACATGGCGTCAAACGGTCGGAAGCTGGCGAAGTCCAGTTCTAGAGCGTGGGAAGTCAATGACGACGTCCCATCACAGCCTTCCAAGACAAAGAGCAAGCAGCGAGAGCCGCCTCCTATGCTGTTCTTGCACCCATCAGCAGGGCATTCTCACGTTTCCTTACCTGGCATACTCGCCCCGGGCGTCTCGATTCCAGGGCCAGCCAGCGTGAGGCGAGAGCGGTCGAATCTTGAGCGCAACCCGTCTTTCAGGTCCGGTCTAGGCGGACCGCCTGATGTTCAAGGGTTCGGTGGGCGTGCCGTCCGCACTGCAGAAAGCACCCGCAGCACCGACAGAACCGATGCCCTGTGGGCTGAGATGCAAGCTACGCTAGAGGAGGTTGAGCTGTCTGCATCGGGAGGCACGCATGTCTTTGGAGCCGAGCATGATCGTAAACTGGCCGAGCTGCGCGCCGCCCAGATAGCGCTCGCTCAGGCATGGGCAAGGAGTGAAGCAGACGATGCCATCGAGACGAAGCTGGGGTACGACTCTGTTCCCGCAGCTGGCGACGAACTACGAAATCTCAAGGGAACGAGGCCAGACGCCGCACGACCTGGCGGCGGAGACGGAACAGATGCAGCTAAGAGCACTCCTGGCACAGCCAGTGGACAGCCCGAGAGCGGCGACGGAGGAGCCGATCGCCTTGGCGCAAAGTTGGAGGAGGAAACCGAAGTGGATATTCTGCTGGCCAGAAAACGGCGTGAAGCGAACGACCAGTATTTCCAGCGCGTCAACAATGGCGTCATCGACGTGGTAGCAAAGCTGGAAGACGTTGCTGTGGCCATGCGAGCGGTGGAGCAAGAGAGCAAAGATGTGTGGCATGAGAATGCGAGCTCAGGCGGCAGCGGACAATAGTGAAGGGAGCTGACGGCTTGCCGTCTGTGAAAAGCGATACGTTCGAGGTGTTGAAGGGGAGACAGATGAAAAAGCATGGCGCTCGGGGGTTGTCTACTTGTTAACTACTGAGAGCTTCATAATTGGTATGCCTGATTTCGTTCGTATCTTGTCTGTGGGTCAAATCCAAAACAGAGGTGCCTGCGTACTGTCCGCTGCCTTGCAGGACGAAACATCAGAGTTTGAGTCCGGGCCCCTCCGTGAAAACTTCCACGCGGTTTGTGTGACTGAGATCTGCACACAAGTGGCGGATGCAATTGACGAAATCATGAAGGTTCCAGCACCGAGGTACCTCAGTCAAGACGGCTACGTGGACCAGACTGCAGGATGGCGCAGATACGTCATAACCTAAGGTAGGGAACAAAGAGAGACGACCTGTATTGCTGTGATGCCTTGCTTGCGTAAATGAGGTGTTCGTCCATGTGACACATCTACCAAGGTTCTACAGCATATTTCAGCAAGCGACGCACCGGTTCTCGATCCAGCTGCCTCAGCGCGGGTACGAGTTGTGATCGTAAGGGAAGGTCGGCAATTGGTGTCGGGGCATGTGGCAATCACATGAGGCAGTACGCGCAGTTGCTGCACCAATGGCTGGCGAAATTAAGTGTACCTGTACAGATACAGGTAAGGTAAGGTAAGGTAATACCTTAGGCAGACTTACGAGATAGTCGGATGGGCTCTGATTCGTAATGTGGTCCACCTGCCCAATGCCGCAGCAGCGTTAATCAAGCCCGGGACTGCGACACCGGATCAAACGTTAATGCGCCGGCCGTCTGGTACTGTTGGCCGCCCAAGCCACCTCCGCCTCTCGGGCGTCATCAATAAGGCAGGCGGCCGCATGATCTTCGTTCCTGCATTCGCTCCTCCACTTTCCCTCCCTCATTACACCAGCCTCCTTTCAAACTCATTGACTACCTTACCCATAAAGTCTCGCTCCCAGTACGCGAGTCTTCGTCTGCAGCACACCTGCATCCGCATCGGCACCCGCATCGGCACCCGCATCGGCACCCGCATCCGCAACGCCGTGTCGCATCGGCATATCGATTGTGTCAACACAGCGCCGCCATTGATCATGAGACTGTCCACCTACCTGGCTGCGGCCCTCGCCGCTGTTCCCGGGACGCTGGCCGTTGACCAAAAAAAGTCGGCGATCGTCTGGTTCGAAGATCTTGCTACTCCCGACTCTGTCGTCGACGACGCCAAGCAGGCCATACTCAAGGCTGGGGGAAAGATCACACACGTCTACAGCATTATCAAGTGCGTATATCCTTCCCAATCTTCGGTCTTGACTTCTGACAGGCAGCTAGGGGCTTCGCCGTCGTCGCGCCGGAGAAGGCATTGGAGTCCGTACAGGTCATGGCCACAAGTACGAAGCACAAAATGCGAGTCGAGGAGGATGAGATGGTGTCTAGTCAAGGATGACAACGTGTCAACGGCAGGATTCAAAGGCAACACCTATGCCGATTGCGGTGAGATAAGGCGTTACGAGAGGGGTTTCCATCAGATACGTTTGTACAATTAGAGCGATGCGACATTGTTCGACTCAAGATACCCGCCGACGCGATGGCGATTACTGTCGCTACTAGTCAATTTTGGATGACTTTTGGCGTTTTTGGGCATTACATGACGACGACAAACGCTCTGCGCGATGAATATAACACTGAGCTTCTATTTGCCGTTCTCCTGCGAGACGAAAATGTCCCCTGCTACTGCTTTGCTCTACTGCATGGAGCCAGGAAGGCTTGCTTTTGCCAGGCTCTTTAATGGTCCCAAGACTGCTATAGGTAGGAAGTTTTCGTCCGTTTCCCATTGCATGGTCATTCAGTGGGCCTTGAAGCGCGGGACTGCAGCCCAAGCGCGCAGGGCGCGGCCTGCTTCATGAGAATCACACGTATGGTCTAGTGAACCTTGTAGGTACATGCAGCTTGTACCCCTGCGAGTCTGCTTCGCAAGAGCAAGTTTGGCTACTCTACCAACGGAGCTCCAGCGAAAAGGACGACGGACTCTAGCAACGATGACGTTAAAGAATCGAGCTCGGCTCGGGGGCTCTGGAGTTTTGGGACTAACCCGTTAGTCCGCTCTTGAAGGCTCCCGTCCCGTCTGTTAGGAGCCAACAAGTAATCAATAATTACAAGGCATCAACGGGTAAAGGTAGGGAGGGGCGTGTACCAGGAATTCCTCGGCGGACCCGCGTCGCTCCCGTGGCTAATAAGGCACCTCTAGCGTAACCTGCGCGCAACGATTTATCACTACCTGTACGTACCTGACCTGTATACCATACCACCCCACCCTGGTTTTCAAACAAAGCTGTTCTTTTGTTACAAGAGCTCCTGCAGGACTTTTGAGGTCCTGTGACTATGTTGAGACTCTGTTGAGACTATGTTGAGCGCTGTGAACACAGGCACACAAACAAAACCTCTGTTGGAAAACCATGGTGGCGCGGTATGGTAGGTCCTATATTTACCCCCACTAAAGCCAGGCGCCATATCCGGTCTCAGAAGCAGCCCGAGGTGTCGGCGAGTGGGACCCTTCATCTGCAGCTCCATGCACCACAAGGCACCAGGTACGGATACCCACATGCTCCGTTGCGCCTGGACATCCCCATTGACGACCACCAGAGCTCCTGAAAATCAGACAATACGTCACGAGCAGCCATTGGATGCCTCACCTTGCTTCGTCGCCTTCAAACCTGTCGCAGAACCAGCGTCGTATCGCTAGAGGCTCGCTCGAGGCTTTGCTTTGGCTTCTCTTGACTACATCCTCACTGCGTGCGTGCGATATGCTGTACCAAGCAGGCGCCTCTCCCCGAAAGCGAGTCACGCATCGCGTCGCCGCCTAGCTTCCACCTCGCCACTGGTTTCACGATTCTGACAGTACACCTACCTCGTCGTAGTAATACCAGCACCATCTGTGCATCTCCCTCTGCGGGGGTCCCGCCATAGCCCACAGCCGGGACCATGGCCCCCTACAGCGAACGCGCGCAGGCCGCGCTGCTCAAAGCCGTCAGTCTCTCGCCCTATTCGACTCCAACGCTCAATTCGGGTGGCACCTCGGGAACTGACTCGGCCTTGTCCTTTGTCTACTTAGGTCAGCCGCGTCTTCGACCTCGACCGTGCGGCAGACTCCGTCGACGAGCTCGCCAACGGCGTCATTCTCGCGCATATTCTTCACGAACTAGACTCCGAATTCGACCCGTCACACCTCGAACCGAGCCAAAGCGCCTCCACATATCTGACAAACAAGCGAAATATCCAGGCTGTCTACAAGGGCTTGTTCCGATTCATTCGGAGGCAGGTGCCTGAGCTTGGCTGCCAGGCCAAGAAGTTCGACTACCATGCCGTCGCCGAGAATCCCGAGGCCCAAGGCCTGAGCCAGGTATTCATGCGCCACTTTCGCTGCTGATGTACCTGCAAAGCTTTATGCTGATTTTCGACCATCCTCCAGCTCCTCGCTGTCATGTTGTCGGCTGCCGCCATGGGCCCCAAAAACGCCACATACGTTCCGCGAATACAGGATGGCCTTGATCGTGACACCCAGGCAGAGATCATGCAAATCATCCGCGCAATGCAGCAAGATAAAGCCAATCTCAAGGATGACGACGACTTGGATGAGGCCATCGATGCCGTAATGGAAGCCCGCGACATCGACCTTCTCGTCGAGGAACAGAACGCAGCGCTCCGGCAGCAGCTCGATGGCACTAAGAAGAATCTCTCCGATTATATTACCCGCCTCGAGCATTTGCAGCAAAGTCACGAGGAGCTCAAGTACGAAAAGGAGAGGAACGATCGTGAGCTTGAGCTTCTTCGCAAGGCCACGCAGGATGGTGCAAACAGCGCCGAGGCCGTCAAACTTCTCGAGGCGCAGGTGCACGAGCAGATGGAGATCATCGCTCGGAACGAGGAGACTATCCGAAGCCATAAAAGGACAAAAGCCCAGCTTGAAAGCGAGGTACAAAGACTGAGCCAGAAAAGCATCCAGGTGGACGAGCTCCGGGATCAAGCCACCGAGTGGAAGCACAAAGCAGAGGAGCTCGAGAAAAAGGCCAATACTGCCGAGCGATACAAGCAAAAGCTAGAGGCTCAGCAGGGCCTAGTCAAGGAGGTGCAAAATCTCCAGTACGAAAGGGTCGAGCTGCAGGAGCAGCTGCGGTCCCTGGTCAACGACAGGGAGAGGGGTGATCGCACAAGGAAAGCTGAAGACGAGCTCACGAAGATGATTACACAGTCAGAGCAACACTTGTGGGATGAGCGCAATCAGAAGAACCAGCTAATTAGAGACGTCGCCTCTCTCGAGGAAGAGCTGATGCGAATCAAGGCTCAGCGGACCCACGACGAGCATTTCATACAGGATTTGCAAGAGCAGTTGCAGCAAAGTGGCGGGGGCACATCGCAGGACGGAGGGTCTGGGGTTGCGCCGGCTTCCTTCAGCCTTGAAGACGAACTCAAGAATGCGGTCGACCAAGGGCAAACTAACCTGCCTTTGGAATTGTCCAGATTGAAGGCGGAGAACGGGCTGCTAAGAAGAACTCTTGGCTCCACAGGAGATGCTGCTCTCCTTCGTCGGGATCTTGAAGAGCAGAGGCGCCAAAGAGACCGACTGCAGCAAAATTTCAACGAAGTCTTTGAGAAACAAACCATAACGCAAGAGCAATTGAATGCCTTGACGAGCAACTCGAGCGGTGAAGGGTGAGTCAGAGAACCTGGGGCCCGTGCTTGCCATCCTTTTGAGAGATCTCATGCTGACGCCGAGTGCTCCATCATAGCTCAGAGGCTTTCATCAATCTAAGAGCGCATCTTTTGCAGTCTCAGGCCGACCTAGAAGACGTAACCAAACGGTCTACAGATCTCCAGACCAGGGTCGCGGACATGGAGCGGGAGCTCATGGGCGCAAGGGCACAGCTCTCGGCAGCCGAAAAGGGCGGGGAGGTGGCCATCGAAGAGCTAAAGAGCACGGACAAGTTGATTTCCGAGTCTCTCAAGGCAGAGCTCGATCGGCTGCGCGAGGATCTTAGCTTTGCTGTCAACGAGCGAGATGCTCAAAAATCACAGCTGATCGAAGCCTTGCTTGCCAAGGACAAGTTCCGCAAGGAGATGGAGGAAGGCAGAGCGCTACAAGAGGCAGCTGCGGGTGGACCGGCCGATGCGGACGCCTCAGATGCCGCCAAGAAGTCGGGTGAGAAGATTGAGAAGCTACGAGCTCGCCTCAAGGAACGGAAGCAGGTGAGTCTTCTTTTTCATCGCAGCAATGCAACCTTTCGAGCACAGACTTCTCCTTCACGTCATTGTCGAGTGCTGCAAAGGGCCAAGAAGTCTGGTCGATGTTATGCACATCTCCTTTACAATCCATCACCTGTTCAGAAACTCCCGCTTGGAGCCCAGCCGTCATGCCACTTTGCCATTCTCGAAAGAAAAGGGCGGTCGTCTGGCATCATGAATGACGTACTGGAGTGTCGGCGGGACCGGGAGTTGAGAGCCTTTTGCTTTGCCTACGTGTTTGACTTGATCCTAATTACTTTGGCACTGCAGCAACTCGAGCAATCGGAGCAAGATAAACTCGATTTGCAGAATATATTGAAGGCAGCGCAAGGAGAAGAAGCTTCCACAGGGCAAAAGGTGCGTCTCTTTGACTTGTGCTGCATTACCCGGAATCAACGGCTGACCGGAAATCCGCTCAAGGCTGCCACCGACCAGATCATCCAGAATCTCCAAAGAGAAAACGCCCTGATTGCGACGGCCTGGTATGACCTTACGAGCCGGCTCCAGAGCAATCATGTCGTGCTCCAGCGGCGGCACGATGCGCCGCGGAGTTGGCTGAACAAGCAGAGGCAGATGGTCAATGGTCAGTTGCGCCAACGCGACTTGCTCTACCTCTACTGACCTGAATCTTTCAGCTACCCCGAGGAGATAGGATCTCACGGGTTGAGCTCGTCGGCAATTGCGTGCCAGATGGAAAGGCGTGGCGTCTTACGCTGGCTTTGCATGGTCTAGATCTGGGCAGCCCGGTCGTCGCCGGTTGCTAATATGAGCGTTGTGAGGCGGCCAGCGGGTGATGCATCGTCTTCCCCCGTTCTTCGTCACGCTTCTATTGAGCAATGTGTCTCTCTCTACGTTCTCAATATCGATATAATCAAGGACAGAGGAATGAGGGCCATGTGAACATGTACATGACAGAGGCCATAGCGTCGTGCCCCTGTATGCCACAATCAGATGAGCGCTCTAAATCCGATTCCAAGCCCTATTCATGCAGCGATTCTGTAGGGGCGATTTCCGAAATGTCTCATCTCGGTGGCCTGTCTCGTGCGCTTTTTGCCCAATTCATGACACGGCTGGGCTGCTTCTCACGTTGCTTTCCGAACTTCGTGTCACACGCAACTAGCTGGCTTGCAGTGAAGTAAAATGTGTTATCCATTGATACATACAGGCTTCATGTGGCTTCTACTTAGACTACACCAAACAGCTGTGGGAGGAATCCGAGTCCAGCTCTAGATGGAATGAAGGATTCTGTCCCAAAAGTTGCTCTGCTTGTTTTGTTACATCCAGCAAAGACGCGCTCAGCTCTTGCCGGTAATCCTGCTCAGGATACCAGAGCCATGGCTCTTCTTGTCTCCCTCGAGGATTTCCAACATCTTTGTCCAAACCTGTCCAGGCTGCTGGCTGGCCTCGAGGCCAGTCCAGATGCCGTTCTTCTGGTAGTACTCGACGACAGGAGCGGTCTGCTTGTGGTAGGTGGCAAGGCGCTTCTTGAGTGCCTCGGCATTGTCGTCGCTTCGCTGAACAAGGGGCTCGCCGGTGATGTCGTCCTTCAGGGGCTCTTTAGGAGGGTTGAAGGTGCTGTGGTATGAGCGACCGGACGCTGGGTGGATCAGCCGACCGGTGATACGGGCAACGAGGAGGGAGTCGTCGATCTGCAGCTCGACGGCATGCTGGAGCTTCTGGTTGCGCGCTTGGAGCATGGCATCGAGTCCCTCGGCCTGGGGAACGGTGCGAGGGAAGCCGTCGAGGATGAAGCTGCATTGGGGGTCTTAGTGTCAGCAAAGCAAGAGGGCATGGCACGATGCGCGGGATGGAATCTGGCACGTACCCGCCCTGGCACTCCTTGTTGTGATCGAGCTCCGCCTTGATCATGCCAATAACAATGTCATCGCTAACAAGACCGCCCTGATCCATGATCTTCTTGGCCTCACGGCCGAGAGGCGTCTTCTTGGCGACCTGGGAGCGCAACATGTCGCCAGTAGCCTGCGCAAAAAGAATGTCAGCCATGAGGGCGAAAGAGGGGCCGGGCGCCGGGCGCCGGGCTCGACTGTCTCAAGGCGACAAGGTAGACGTACCAGGTGGCAGCAAGCAAAGCGCTGCTTGATCTTTGGGGCCTGCGTTCCCTTGCCTGCGTGGCGGCTGTCAGCAGCGGAGGGTCAATGGGGGTGAGGAGCGCGCGAACCTGCTCCCGGGGGCCCAATGAGGATCATGCGAATCTCCTCGGTGGAGAGCGCGGAGCCCGTGGCTCGGTGCTCGAGGCGCTTGATGCGCGAGTCGAGGCTCGAGATGACATCCTTGAGCTGCTTGAGCTCTTCCTCGACGAAGCCCATGGTTGCTGATGGTGAACCGGAGACGAGTGGCTGGCAATCAATTGGCGAATCGCGCTCTCGGCCAGGAACGTAGGCTGGGCCGAGGAGAGTGGACGAACGGGAGACGAGGACCGGAGAGGCGAGGTGAGGGAGAGGAGAGGAGAGGAGAGGAGAGGAGAGGAGAGGAGAGGAGAGGAGAGGAGAGGAGAGGAGAGGAGAGGAGAGGAGAGGAGAGGAGAGGAGAGGA